>CAWUFW010019782.1:0-173724 GCA_963921515.1 Calotriton arnoldi | reverse complement strand
CACAATGTGGTGACCCTGGGCTGAAGAAAAATACCACTGTGATGACAAAGCTAAATGTCGTTCACACTGTGAACCACAGTCAGGTGTCCTGAGCAACTAACTACCATCACACCTACACAAGCACAAATCAATCAGCATGGCCAGTAAGCCAAGGCCAACATGGAGGCAGGGGACTAGCCGGGCAACAACTCTCATCTGCACACACTCAAGACCACACCCTCGACCTCCAACAATGTGCAGCAGTGAAGTACACATGCACTGGTGACATTGCACATGCACCCATTACTATTCCAGGGTGGTGGGTGGGAACCAAGGTGTAGAAACACATCACACATGGACACTCAACAAGACTCCTGAATGTCTGACACACTGCACACTACGCTGTACATGGACATGACGGCAATACCACACCGACCAATGGGATCCCAGCCACAGTCACACACCAATGAAGAAGCCAAGGTCACCCACAAAGAACACACATAGACAACAACCAACATTGCAGCCCGGACCCTAAGGAGTGCCAGCAGTCACACACACAACGTGTCACAATCACTGAAAGATAACACAAACTGGAAATCACATGACAGGGGCAAACAACAAGTGCCAAAGGGAAACCTGACTCAGACCCATCTGCGTCAGCACACAAACTCTGCCCTGACAGCAAACACACCTATGGGTGACACCCTGATGACCAGTAATGTGCCATGCACCCACATCACAGAGAACACAGGGAGAAGACTTTGGGGAACATAGCTCAAGTCAGCAAGCATCACAAACAGGTACAACACTAGGGATCACAGCATGCGCAGATGAATGGAAGTGAACACACAGACATGCACATACAACACACACCTTGGGCGCAGGCAATGTCACACGTGTACACACTGCCATGAGGGGACTCCACTCCTGTGTGAGGAAAGCTGTGCCATATGTTGCCTCAGTAGGGCCCCATCATGTCAGCTGAGCACTTGGTCACACAATCAACAATTAGCACCAAATGAGGGCTCCCATCACATCAGCCTGGTCATGGATGTGCCAACGGAATCATCAGCACAGATCCAACACACTTGTATAGCAATGTTGCACTGACTACACGGATGAGTCCCTCCCCATTGATGCCCAAACCTGCATGTCCACTGGAGATGGCAACACGGTCAGGGAAGTAGACAAATGCAACGATGGCAGGCACAACAGATGTGCAGGGGTGGAAGCCACAGATATGAAATTGCCAATGTAAGTAGGAAACCCATTGCCAAATACTGAACACATGACACCTCAGATGCTGCTATTGATGACATGGATACACCACATGATAGGACACATTCCCCTGGACCACATGGGTTCCTGCACAGTAACACTTCATAATCATGAGACCAGATATCACCATCACTGCAGCAAGGGCATGGTTAGCTGCACCAACAACATGTACATCTGAAGCATGAGCACTAGAGAAAAGAAAGTTGCTTTATTCAGCATATGTGTTGTAGGCCATAACGACGTCCTGAAGAAATTAGAGCAAAGGCCAATGGCCAGTCCATTGTCAAAGTTCAAACAGGGTGACACTGGCAGATGTCACCCTACGCATGCCTGCACAATACCAGGGACAATCCACTAGGAGGGGCAACCGGGGGCAGGCCAGGCACCGCAGGGACAGGATCAGGGCTCACCAGGGGGAGTCAGGGAAGGGGTGGTGGGTGCTGGAGAGCCACTGACAACTGCAGTGGAGGTGTCTGACATGGTGTGTGCCGGCACAACTGGGGGCATGACACAGATGTCGTGGGTGCCGGCACAACTGCAGTGGACCCTGCAGATGGGGTGGACAGGTCCGCCACTGCAGTGCCCAAGTCAGACAGGGCGGTAGTGGACTCCACTGCAGTGCCTACCTCCAGGGGAGGAGAATGGGGAACAGGCAAGGTGGGTTGGACAGAGGGGAGGACACCCTCACCACATCAGTGGCACAGACAAGCGCAGCGGGGGTGTGGTGCTGGGAGAGCAAGTGGCAGGGGAGAAGGCCGGAGCATCTTGGGGATGGTATATCTGTGGGTGGGGGAACCTGGGGCAGGGTGTGGTGGGGGCACCTGTGCAGTGGGGGCCTGAGGGATGGAGGACGGAGACCTTGTGCCTGAGCTGCAGGGCGGTGGCGGGGTCTTGCTCTTAGCACTCCGGGGGACTTGGCGGGTGGGGGCCTCAGTCCGTCTGCGCCTGGGGAGGGTGTCCGGGGGCGAGGGGCACTCTGCTCCGTGTGGGTGGGCTTCCTCTTCCCCCGGGATGCTGGAGCAGCTTCATCGGTGGGGAAGAGGCCGAGGTCACAGAGGAAGAGCTGCTGTGACTTTGGGGTTGCAGGTGAGGCAAGGGAGGGTGCTTTGGAGGGAGAGGGAACTGAGGACTGCGCAGTGCATGTGGATGCGTGTGTGTGTTCCAGGGCCCCATCCCCTGTGAGTCTGGCTTCAGTCCCCTGAATGTGCGTGCGTGTGCGTTTTGTCATTGGCGTGTGTGTCAGTGTGCTGGATGTGTGTGTGCTGTGTGCCTGTGCCAGTGTGTGTGTGCCTGGGATGGGTAAGGTGCTGGGGAGTGTGGATGGAGCAGAGGCAGGAGGGGTGAGGGACCGCTTGAGGAGGGACACTGCTGCCGTCAGGGAGGAGTCCATGGACCTATTGCCCCTCTGTAGGTCAGACATGCCCGATGAGATGCCCTCCATGAACGACACCAGCTGAGTCAACAGCGCGGTGTGCGCATGGAGGACACTCAGCATGGCTGTCTGCCCTACATGGAGCTGGCGAAGGAGGTACACAGACTCCTCACTCAGGGCAGCAGGGGACACAGGGGCAGGGGGTGCGGTGCCTGGCCCAAAGGAGACACGCTCCCGGACATGGGAGCCTCCACGGACCTGGGGAATGGGAGCCGATGGGAGGGCGGTGGTGGTGCTGGTGGTGGCGGGGACAGCAACACTAGCTGGGGTGTGGTGGCTGCTGACACCCGCCTCCACAAGGGAGTCATCCTCCGAGTTGCTCTGGTCCTCAGCTGAGGTGGATGCTGCTGAGGACTCCTCGGTGTGGCTCCCTCGCCCTCCGTGCCACTGGGTCCCTCCGACCACTCCTCGGCTGCTGACCCAGTCTGGCTCTCCGGCTCCTCCTGGTCCGTGGAGCTGTCCCCTTCCGTGGCCGTGGATGTATCTGCAAACAATGGGGAAACAGACAGACATCAGTCACCTGCACATAACGCACACACCACTGTGAGCACAGCACATCACAGAGCAAGCCCTGGCATCATTAGTTGTACATTGCTAAAAGTGCACTAATTGAACAGGAGAAGTCAATTGTCAGTCTGATGCCAAGCATGGCACTCACATCCCACATGGCCTTGCACCCATCTGTCTGGTGTCTGTTGGATTGCAACACCCCAGTGTTGACACATGCACCAAGTACACAGTAGTTGGACAGTGCAGAGGACACGGTGTGGACACATCACAGCTCTTGCCACTGAGTCAGTACAGGTTTACGGATGTAAGGGATGCCCAGAGTCAAATAGGAAATGCATGTGATGCATACCAGCGACAGACACCATGATGCACCCATGTCCTGATAGCCAGCGCCACTATGGTGTGCATGTAGCACATGTCACTCCCCTGCAGGATCACCAATCAGTAGACACATGCCATGGCGGAGGCATGACTGCAAAGTCATACATCACTGTCTCAGTGATGTATGACTTTGCAGCCAGACAACAACACTCTGCACTGTGTCACAATAGTAGGTCATGGGGAATGCAAGTCCTGGAGCTGCACAAGTGCACATGTACATCCCCCACAACACATCCTCTTAACCCTCATCTGTCCAGGTCATACCTATTGGACATATGGGAGACCTGTGACACTACCCTCTGAACCTGAGCCCCTCACACTCTGCTGTGCATGGGGAACAGCTGCCTGAACTTCACATTTACATGCCCCAGTCTGCATGGGCAGCTGATCAGACACCTATGTGTCACACAAGTATCGTCTCCTATGGTCACATCTCCAGTGGCATGCTGAGCCCCTACCAAGAAACTCCACAGCAGTCCTGGCGACTAATCCACAGCACACTGACACAGAGGCAGACACCTGAGGGGTCAAATCACTGTGCACAATGTGTCCTCTGATACACGGGAGTGGGAGTACAGAGTGTATTGTATGGCCTGGAGTAGGCATGACTGTCCAGCCCCACATGAATGAGGGATGAGCCCTGGACTGTAGGCAGCTGGCTAAGTATGTGTGACACACGTCATATACATACTCCTGGGGCCCAAACATTGTTCCCACCCGCAGCATGGGTGTGTGCCAGGTACCCCAGCCACATGTGGTGGATCAGCTCAGCAATTGGACCACAGATCAAAGTAACACGCTGAATACATGTCAGAATACAGGCATTGTGTAAGCAATGGACCCACCCATGATGCCCACCACAGAGTCAGGGAAACAGATGCTGTCTCCCACCTTGAGTCAAGCAAACTGCAAGGACACAGTCCTAAGTGACAGAATTCCCTGCATGTAAGGGCCACACCTGGGTATCAGATGAGGAGTGGGCAGTGCACAATAGAGGGACATGGCTCCTGGACAACATGACTGCTGTACTGTGGCAGTTCAACCTGGCCCGAGGAGGGCACATAGCATGTTAGACAGAGTACACAGTGCAGTCTTTGACTCACCCCCTCCTTGCTGCTCTCTGGCCTTCAGCTGCCCATCCAGGTCTGGAAAGACCACCGCCAGGATCCTGAGCATGTGGGGGTCAGGGTCCGTGTTCCGCCCCTCCTGCGAGGAGGCGACAGCTTCAGCTGGACCCGTGCAATCCTCCGGGTCCAGCCCCGAAGGTCCTGCCACCTCTTTTGGCAGTTGCGGATCCGGCGCTTGTAGACCCCCACGGACCGGACAGCCCGGACGATGTCCTTCCAGATCTCATGCTTCCGATGGGCAGAAGCCTGTCAGGATGACAAAGTGATAAGGCCATTACTACACATGCAACATATCCGTGCATGACACAGTTGCATATACATGTCGCAATCACAGGGGCACATGGTGTACCCAGGCAGTGCACGGCTGCCCATGGACAGTTTTCCAGAAGTCACTACATGGTATCATTGCATGGGGAGTAAAACCCTGTTCAGAAGCACTGTCACTGCACCATACCTGTCCAGTGCAAGTCACTACACACTATGGGGGTGACAACTACTCAGTGAGCCTGCTAGCCAGTGGTGTGCTGACTCTCAGCCTTGCTAGTCAGACAAAATGCACATTCAGAAAGGCAGTGCACAGAACACTCACCTGCTCCCTGGTGTCCCATACAGCTTGCTGTACTGTGGAAGTAGGCTGTCCAGCAGGGCCTGGTTCTCTTCAAGGCTGAAGGCTGGGGCTCTCTCCACAGTACGTGCCATTGCAGGGTCCAGAGGGGCAGAGACAGCAGCAGTGCAGTGGCAGATGTCGTCCTGGAGCATGTAGTGCAGGCAAGTGGGCTCTCAGGGGAACATGCAGCAATATATATGTGCTGGAGAGGCAGATACTGTCCCTTGTGTCCAAAGTGATAGGTCCAAGTCGTTTGCATCTTCTGAATCTGGCCAATCCATGGAATAGCAGCACCAAAACACGCCCACAGCATCCTTCAAAATCTTCAACTTCATGACATACATGATTTTGCAACATTGTTGTGGGTGACCAACTGATTTTCCAGCAACCGACTCGCTCGAATATTCGAAAACGCGTCCGTTGCCAGGCAAGCCCATTGTCAATGGGTGCGCACCGATCGGTCCATTGCGGTACAACGCGCACAGGGGTACAACGCTGCACCCGCACACATTGAATGCAATGGGCCGGCCGGAGGCACCGATCGGTCCATTGCAGTTCAACGCGCACAGGGGTACAACGCGTACCCGCACACATTGAATGCAATGGGCCGGCCGGAGGCACCGATCGGTCCATTGCTGTTCAACGCGCACAGGGGTACAACGCGTACCCGCACACATTGAATGCAATGGGCCGGCCGGAGGCACCGATCGGTCCATTGCAGTACAACGCGCACAGGGGTACAACGCGCACTCGCACACATTGAATGCAATGGGCCGGCCGGAGGCACCGATCGGTCCATTGCTGTTCAACGCGCACAGGGGTACAACGCGCATCCGCACACATTGAATGCAATGGGCCGGCCGGAGGCACCGATCGGTCCATTGCAGTACAACGCGCACAGGGGTACAACGCGTACTCGCACACATTGAATGCAATGGGCCGGCCGGAGGCACCGATCGGTCCATTGCAGTACAACGCGCACAGGGGTACAACGCTGCACTCCGCACACATTGAATGCAATGGGCCGGCCGGAGGCACCGATCGGTCCATTGCTGTTCAACGCGCACAGGGGTACAACGCGTACCCGCACACATTGAATGCAATGGGCCGGGCCGGAGGCACCGATCGGTCCATTGCAGTACAACGCGCACAGGGGTACAACGCTGCACTCCGCACACATTGAATGCAATGGGCCGGCCGGAGGCACCGATCGGTCCATTGCTGTTCAACGCGCACAGGGGTACAACGCTGCACTCGCGCACATTGAATGCAATGGGCCGGCCGGAGGCACCGATCGGTCCATTGCAGTACAACGCGCACAGGGGTACAACGCGCACCCGCACACATTGAATGCAATGGGCCGGCCGGAGGCACCGATCGGTCCATTGCAGTACAACGCGCACAGGGGTACAACGCGTACCCGCACACATTGAAAGCAATGGGCCGGCCGGAGGCACCGATCGGTCCATTGCTGTTCAACGCATCACTGTACATGTGACTGGCATATGTCAGCATGCCTGTCTCAGATGGACATATGCCAGCCACAGATAGCTCCCAGGGAGTGAGGGGCACACCTACATCACGACAGCCTGTCCAAACCTTATCATAAGGCATGTAAGGCTGCATTTCCTATTGTGTGTATGTTGGTGTACATGTTGTCCTGTGGGTGTCACCTGTGGGCAGCCACCCCCAGGCTGTGCACGTGTTAATGGGGACAGGATCCTGGGTGTTACGTGTACGTGACCACTGTGATGTGCAACTGTTCATATCTGTGCATGTGCCATGGTCACATTTCACAGTGGTGTTTGTGTATGTCATGTCACATACCCCGTGAGTCCCATGTGGGACGGTATGTTTGAGCCAGGGTGTCCCAGTGGCACAATAGTGATGGCCCTCCACAGTCTTTGTGCATGTAGTGTTTACAATGTCTCTGATTTCATGTGCACAATGGGAGACAGTCTCCACATCCACGTTGTGTGTGCATGGACTCTGATGTTGTGCGTGTGTGTCACAGACGTCCATGGCTCTCCTGCCATGGCAAGTGTGGCCACTACCTGTGGGGGTCATGTTTGTTTTGTTGTGGTGTACACATGATACTCCAGGTGATGCCAGTGTCCATGTGGCATTACAGGGTCCCTGGGAATGTGCCTGTCGTTGAGCTGTGGTGCCTGGGGCACATCTGTCCTCACATGTCACTGGGGGTGACTGTGACACAGCATCATGATATCCAATGGGCCAACCTGGGACAAATTGATGCCACCTGTAGGACCGTGTTGACAGATGTTGGCCATGTATGTACCATACATGTCGTTCCGGTACTGCACACTTCATGTAGTTGTGCCTCATGATGATGTATGTTGGGATCTTGAGTGTGTTCAATGCCGCATATGTGGGGTGACTGACGATCTTGCTTACTTCTCCTCTGCACTGCAGGGCTCCTGCTGTCCATCGGCCATTCCCAGACCTGGCAACGATGGTGGAACGGGACAGCATCCGACGGTACCGCTTCACCAGGCAGCTGATTGAGGATTTGGCAGTGCAGTTGTCCCCACATTTGCAGCCTGGCCGGCCGTATCCTACAGCGCTGACCCCCAAGGTGAAGGTGATGGCAGCCCTACACTTCTTTGCCACCGGTACCTTCCAACATACTGTGGCGTCTGCTGGTGGGATGTCACAGACCATGTTCAGCCGTGTGCTCCGCGATTTCTTGGCGGCAATGTTGCTCTTCCTGAACCGGTACATCTATTTCCCTAGACTGCGACGACTCACTGACGTGAAGAGTGACTTTTATGCCCTGGGGAGGATGCCGCATGTCATTGGCTCCATTGATGGGACACATGTGGCTTTGGTACCACCACAGGCCCAGGAGCAGGCCTACAGGAACCGCAAGCACTACCACTCGGTCAATGCACTGGTGGTGTGTCTTGCAGACATGACCATCACACACGTGTGTGCCCGTTTCCCTGGTTCAGCACACGATGCCTTTGTGATGAGGAGTAGTCGCATCCCCAGGTTGATGGCACAGATGCAGAACCAGCGTGCCTGGCTTGTCGGTGTGTACTGACTTTGTGCCATTGTGTGTGATCTGATCTGTAGTATTCCGCCCACTTTTCCAAGTCAGCTGATGTGCACTTGTCTGTCCGTAGGTGACTCGGGATACCCCAACATGCCGTGGTTGCTGACACCCCTCAGGAACCCTGTGACACCTGCCCAGATGCGCTACAATGAGGCACATGGTCGGACCAGGAGAGTGATTGAGCGGACCTTTGGTCTCCTGAAGAGCCGCTTCCGCTGCCTGGACAAGACCGGAGGGTCCCTCCCATATGCCCCTGCGAAAGTGTGCAAGATTATCATCGTCTGCTGCATGCTCCACAACCTGGCAGTGCGGAAGGAGTTGCCTCTCATCCAGGATGACGATGACCAACATCCGCCACCTGTGGAGGATCCTGGCCTGGACCACGATGCCAGTGACGATGATGATGATGATGGTGATGGTGATGTCCGCACACAGCTCATCACCAACTTCTTTAGCTGAATGTGAGTATCCTGAGGTGTCATGTCAATGATGTGAGTTGGCATGATGTGTGGGTGGTGCTCTGGTGCTGTTGGAGTGTGTCCATGGGCTACTTGACAGGATGTGTGTTGCGATGTGTGGTGACAGGTGGGCTGTACTCCCCAACAGTGTTGACATGCTAACTTGGTTCTGGGTGGGTATCTTGTAACATGTATTGTGCATGAGTTTTGCTGTTCTGTCCTGTACTGCATTGCTTTTGACTGTGTGTCATTTCTGTCCTTCACAGGGTACTTTCAGATTCGTTTGGTCAACTGTGTCCACCGACGACGTGATTGCACATCCAGGCTGGTAGCTGTTGTGTCCCTACAGGTGATGTGCGCCACACCCATGGACTTCCTTCTGTCTACAGTTGTTGACTGTGTGCCCGCTACCAGGTGGGGTTACCTTGCATCTGTAGTGGTTACGGCATGTTGCTACTGTGTAATAAACCTGTGCTTCACTTAGTGATGTGCGTTGTCTGTGGTCACACATTTGACTGCCATTTGCTTACTGCACCTGTGGGCTACTTGACTACAACTGGGAATGGGTGTGGTGTCTGTGCATTGCACCGTCTTCCCTGGCAACATCAGTGTAGGCAATGAGTCAGATGGCCTAGGTGTGTATGTGTTGTGTAGCCCTGGTGGTGTGTCTCCCTCATATGTGTCACGTTGCCTGTACTCACATGCCTGTGTTGTCCTTGCTGTTGCAGTTCGCATACACAGTGTAATTTTGTTGTTCATCATCCCCATAACAGCACCCACGTTGGAATCACGACAGAGGCAAGTATGGTGTATTATTGTGTTTATTGTGATACATCTGTGATAATAGTGCATAGGATGGATTGTGCTGTACATGAATCTTGCAATCCCAAGTTCCTAGATGAATAGAAAGTCCAGGTAGACAGGATCCCCAGTATCGGGGCCACAGTTGTCTGACACATTGTTCCAACTTGTACTCCCCATGCAATGTGTGGGAGTAGTGTTGCCATCAACAGGGTGAACAGTCTGTGCACAAAGGCGAAAATCCAGAACAGGTTCAGGCTTCCTGGGAGTTGCGCTTGGCCATCAGCCTCTCACTTTCCCCTCCTCGGACGACCCCTCTTCTTGGGGGGCCCTCAAGTGCAGGCTGCTGCGGTGCAGGGGACTCTCCGCCAGAGTCCTCCTCCCTCCCTGTGGCAGTTGCAGTTTGTTCGGTACCAGATGTTGTTGGCACACAGGGAGGTGTGGACTGGTTGCTGTTCATCTGGCGGAGGCATTGTAAAATGTCCCTGTGCACCGCCGTCATCTCATGTAGTACATCCCACTTGGACTCCACGCGGGTCATGTGGGAGTCCACACGTGACATGTGGGAGTCCACACGTGACATGTGTGACTCCACATGGGACATGTGGGAGTCCAAGCGGGCATGATGGGCAGCCTGCTGCTGTTTGATGTCTCTGAGGAGCCCCACTACCTGGCTGAGCTCTCCGGTGCTGGACTGGTACGCATCAGCTATGCGTACCAGTTGTGGGTCTTCATGCACACCAGCAACGTCTGCAAGCAGCGACCTCTGTCTCCCACCCCTCCCACCACCCCTGCTGACATGTGCAGTGTGTGCAGTTGCACGCACAGATAACCCTGGTCCACCTTGGGGGTTGGTGGTGGTGGTGGTGTCCATGGCCCCAGGTTGGTCCAGGGTCACTGCGCTGGTGTTGTTCCTTATTCTGTCCATGTCGGCAGGGATGGTATTCGTGGTGACAGTCGTTGGAGGGGTGGGTGCAGGGGTGCAGCTGGTGGACCTGCTGGTGCTGCAGCTGGTGGTCCTGCTGGTGCAGCATGTTGACTTGCACCGGATGTGCCAGGTTGTTCTTCATCGTCCGAGGAGGACAGAGGCTGTACGACGCCAGTGAGCTCGGCATCCTCTTGAGCCTGGGACTGGGACTCCTCAGCGTCTGCTGCTGTGTCCCTATCATCACCTGTTTTTGGGAGACACAAACAATGTATGTCATGTTTCTGCAGGCATCAGTGGTTGACACACCTGACAGTTGTGACTGTGCCTCGGGGTGCGGGCCTGTACATTGTATTGTCCTAAGTCGTCACAGTCAGGGGTTGATATTGGTGTGGCACATTGTCCTGCATTATTTGGGCATTTCTATGTATTCTCTGGGGTGTGAACATGGTCTGCATTGATTGTGTTTGGTTGACAGCCAGACCTCCTTCCCACCCACCCACCCACCCAGTCAGTTATCCCACCATGGAACGTGCTTGCATTGCAGGGAGTGTAAGTTGTCTCTCAGGATGTCAGTCAGTGGTGTCCTGCTGTTTGTTGGTGCACAGTTGGCAGCAGGGCCTTGTGCTCCCCACAGCAGTAGCCAGTGTCAGCCATCTTGTGAGTCCTTCTCCACTCCCTGTGATGTGAGCATGGTTCAGGGTGGTGTTGATGGGACAGTTGTGGGGGTGAGCTATGTCTGTGACTGTGACTCCCATCATGCTATTGCCTCCACCCCACTTCCCAGCATTCCCATACTTACTTGCTTTTGTGGGGAGTTCAGTGTGTGTGGGTGTGAGGGCAATGGCAAGATGGCTGACAGTGGTGTCCTGCTGTTGGTTGGTGTGCAGTTCCCAGCATGCCCTTGTGCTCCCCACAGCAGTAGCCAGTGTCAGCCATCTTGTGTGTCCTTCTCCACTCCCTGTGATGTGAGCATGGTTCAGGGTGGTGTTGATGGGCCAGTTGTGAGGCTGAGCAATGTCTGTGACTACCACTCCCATCATGCTATTGCCTCCACCCCCCTTCCCAGCATGCCCATGCTTCCTTCCTTTTGACTCTGCTTCCCTGTGGGGTGGGCTGGCTGTGCTGACAGGATGGCTGGGAGTGTTGTCCTGGCAGTTGTTTGGCTAAGAGTCCCAAGAGTGTCCCTGTGCTTCACACAACATAACCCAGGGTGGTGGTGCTTTGTGGGATCTTGTGTTAGGATGGAGGGCATTGCATTCTACCAGGTGGGTACTGTGGAGTTTGTGTTGGGGGGGTGTGAGGGGAGGTGCTGGTGACTATGGTCAGTGCTGCAAGTACCCCTTCCCACCCAGCCAGCCAGATATCCCACCATGGAACGTGCTTGCATTGCAGGGAGTGTAAGTTGTCTCTCAGGATGTCAGTCAGTGGTGTCCTGCTGTTAGTTGGTGCACAGTTGGCAGCAGGGCCTTGTGCTCCCCACAGCAGTAGCCAGTGTCAGCCATCTTGTGAGTCCTTCTCCACTCCCTGTGATGTGAGCATGGTTCAGGGTGGTGTTGATGGGCCAGTTGTGAGGCAGAGCAATGTCTGTGACTACGACTCCCATCATGCTATTGCCTCCACCCCCTTCCCAGCATGCCCATGCTTCCTTCCTTTTGACTCTGCTTCCCTGTGGGGTGGGCTGGCTGTGCTGACAGGATGGCTGGGAGTGTTGTCCTGGCAGTTGTTTGGCTAAGAGTCCCAAGAGTGTCCCTGTGCTTCACACAACATAACCCAGGGTGGTGGTGCTTTGTGGGATCTTGTGTTAGGATGGAGGGCATTGCATTCTACCAGGTGGGTACTGTGGAGTTTGTGTTGGGGGGGATGTGAGGGGAGGTGCTGGTGACTATGGTCAGTGCTGCAAGTCCCCCTTCCCACCCAGCCAGCCAGATATCCCACCATGGAACGTGCTTGCATTGCAGGGAGTGTAAGTTGTCTCTCAGGATGTCAGTCAGTGGTGTCCTGCTGTTTGTTGGTGCACAGTTGGCAGCAGGGCCTTGTGCTCCCCACAGCAGTAGCCAGTGTCAGCCATCTTGTGAGTCCTTCTCCACTCCCTGTGATGTGAGCATGGTTCAGGGTGGTGTTGATGGGACAGTTGTGGGGGTGAGCTATGTCTGTGACTGTGACTCCCATCATGCTATTGCCTCCACCCCACTTCCCAGCATTCCCATACTTACTTGCTTTTGTGGGGAGTTCAGTGTGTGTGGGTGTGAGGGCAATGGCAAGATGGCTGACAGTGGTGTCCTGCTGTTGGTTGGTGTGCAGTTCCCAGCATGCCCTTGTGCTCCCCACAGCAGTAGCCAGTGTCAGCCATCTTGTGTGTCCTTCTCCACTCCCTGTGATGTGAGCATGGTTCAGGGTGGTGTTGATGGGCCAGTTGTGAGGCTGAGCAATGTCTGTGACTACCACTCCCATCATGCTATTGCCTCCACCCCCTTCCCAGCATGCCCATGCTTCCTTCCTTTTGACTCTGCTTCCCTGTGGGGTGGGCTGGCTGTGCTGACAGGATGGCTGGGAGTGTTGTCCTGGCAGTTGTTTGGCTAAGAGTCCCAAGAGTGTCCCTGTGCTTCACACAACATAACCCAGGGTGGTGGTGCTTTGTGGGATCTTGTGTTAGGATGGAGGGCATTGCATTCTACCAGGTGGGTACTGTGGAGTTTGTGTTGGGGGGGTGTGAGGGGAGGTGCTGGTGACTATGGTCAGTGCTGCAAGTACCCCTTCCCACCCAGCCAGCCGGATATCCCACCATGGAACGTGCTTGCATTGCAGGGAGTGTAAGTTGTCTCTCAGGATGTCAGTCAGTGGTGTCCTGCTGTTTGTTGGTGCACAGTTGGCAGCAGGGCCTTGTGCTCCCCACAGCAGTAGCCAGTGTCAGCCATCTTGTGAGTCCTTCTCCACTCCCTGTGATGTGAGCATGGTTCAGGGTGGTGTTGATGGGCCAGTTGTGAGGCTGAGCAATGTCTGTGACTACGACTCCCATCATGCTATTGCCTCCACCCCCTTCCCAGCATGCCCATGCTTCCTTCCTTTTGACTCTGCTTCCTGTGGGGTGGGCTGGCTGTGCTGACAGGATGGCTGGGAGTGTTGTCCTGGCAGTTGTTTGGCTAAGAGTCCCAAGAGTGTCCCTGTGCTTCACACAACATAACCCAGGGTGGTGGTGCTTTGTGGGATCTTGTGTTAGGATGGAGGGCATTGCATTCTACCAGGTGGGTACTGTGGAGTTTGTGTTGGGGGTGTGAGGGGAGGTGCTGGTGACTATGGTCAGTGCTGCAAGTACCCCTTCCCACCCAGCCAGCCAGATATCCCACCATGGAACTGTGCTTGCATTGCAGGGAGTGGAAGTTGTCTCTCAGGATGTCAGTCAGTGGTGTCCTGCTGTTTGTTGGTGCACAGTTGCCAGCAGGGCCTTGTGCTCCTCACAGCAGTAGCCAGTGTCAGCCATCTTGTGAGTCCTTCTCCACTCCCTGTGATGTGCGCATGGTTCATGGTGGTGTTGATGGGACAGTTGTGGGGGGCAATATGTGTGACTGCGACTCCCATGATGCTATTGGCTACACTGACTTGGCCAGCATACACAGAATTCCTTCCTTTGAGTGGTCTTCACTGTGTGTTGGTGTTGTTGTGGTGGCTACATGTGTGGATGTGTGTGTTAGTTCTATTTGTGCCACTGCCTAGCTGTAGTTGTGGTTGTGTTTGTACATGTGTTGGCACAGTTGGATGTGACTTTTTGATGGCATGTGTTGTGTTTATCTGACTGACATACACATTTTGGGATGATTCTGTTCTAGTTGCTGTGTAATTGCTATGAGTGCATGGTTTGACTCTCCCCTTGACAGTGATGTGTGTGTTTTGTGGCAGTATATTGTGTACATTTGTTGTGTACTCACCAGGCTCTGGGATGTCCTCTAGTCCATATATGCTCACTGGCGGTAGGATGGCCCGCACCTTCTCCTCCCAGGGCCTGAGGTATATTGGCTTGGCAGGAGGGCCACTGCCGGTGTGTTGGCTGTTGATGTAGTCTTGCTTCAGCAGTTTCCGTACCCTCCTGCGCACGTCATACCACCTGTTCTGGATGTCGGTCTTTGTGCGCCGACATGGTGATTGGGCGTTCACCCTGTTGATGATCCTCTCCCACATCTTGGTTTTCTGCGACATGGGGGTCTGTTGGACCAATGTGCCAAACAGCTGTGGCTCTACCCTGAGGATCTCGTCTACCAGGACTTCCAATTCACAATCTAGGAACTTGTGATTCTTCTTGGGGGCATGGTGATGGGTGGTGATGGTGGGTGATGTGTGTGTTGGTGTGCAGGTGAGGGTGTGTGGGTGTGTGTTGTGCTGGGTGTATGTGAGGTAGGTATTTGTTGGTGTGCTGCTGGTGTGTGGCTTGTGTGAGGGATGAGCTGTGGGTGTGTGGTTGCTTTCTCTTGGGTGCTGGCAGTGGAATGGCATTTGCAAAGGCTCATGGTAGTGATTTGTGTCCTTTATATAGGTGGAGTTGTGGGTGTGTCTTTGTTCTCTGTCCCCACCCCCCAGTATTTATTGGCTTGGTAATTGCTTGTTTGGCCTTTTTTGGTTGATTTTTCCTTTGTGCTGTTTGTGTATGTTGGAAACGTTCTTGTGACCGAGTCGGACCCTGCATTGGTCTCGTACGGTGTTTTCCGTTTCGTTCACGCTGTGTTTGTGCAGTTTTGTATGCTGCGTACGCGTCGGTCGCGGTGTATTGTGTTGCTTCGGCTCGGTTTTGTATGCGTGTCGGTCGTACGGCTTGTCCTCCGTCCGACTCGGTCGTGTTTTTCGCGCCTTGCATCGTACTTTGCGGGTTGGAGTTGGCGGGTACGATTCGGTCGGATTTGTTCCGGGTGCGTGTCGGTCGGTTGGATTCGCGTGTTTTTCCGGCCGGATTGCTATTTTCCGAGCGGCTCGGTCGGTCGGCTTGGTTTCCTGACGTGTCGGTCGGATTTATCGCGGCTTGCATCGTACTTGGCGTGTCGGGCGCCACTGGTACGTGTCGGTCGGTAATTTTTCCGGCTCCGAGTCGGTCGGTGCTTTTTCCGGCCCGAATCGGAATCGACCTCCTGGTCTTACCCTGGCGCAACGAGGAGAAATGTTTACTTTCTCCTCGTTTTTGCTGTTTTGCTGCATTTTGCAGCACACATAGAAACAGCAAAAGGCATTGATTGTTTTTGTTCAGGAAGTTGTTCCTTAATACACATAAACAATCATTAAAAAAAATGACGAGTTGCAATTTCTATGTGTGCTGCACAAAGCAACACATATAGAAGTTACAAAACACTGTATGCAGGAAGGGACACCTTCCTGCACTTAAACAATCTTCCCCTGCAATGCAGGCACATTTGCACTATGGTGCAAGGGTGTCTGCGTTGGTGCTAGGTGGCTAAATTAGTGCCAGTGCAGGGGGAATCGCAGGGCTGCACCATATCCTTGTAAATATGGTGCAGCCCTGCGTTTCGGAAGTTGCCTAGCACGGCGTTAAGCCAAGGAGGCTAACGCCGTCACTGCCTCATATTTATGCCCCTTGGAGTTTGGAGGGGTTAGGTTTACTGTTCCCAATTCAATCTAAGCAAAAGCAGGGTTAAATGTACAATTCCCACTCCAAAATAATCAAAACCAGAAAAAGAGTTGGACTATAGGGCTCACTGACAAAATATCGCCATACCAAAATATCGCCATACCAAAATATCGCCATACCAAAATATCATGACCAAAATATCGTTGTCAAAAATATCGTCATTGTATACTTATAATGGTAAGTACAAAAATATTGAAAACATTATATTTTTGTCATTAATATCATTGTATTCAATATTGTTGTTTACAAATTTATACATGTAAGTATTAAATATTAAAAATATTAAATAATAACATTAATTTAATAAAAATAAAATCGATTTAATATATATTCCAACAAATATATTAAATAAACTTATTTTAAAAAGTTAGACAAATATATATCAATATATATATATCATATATCTAGTTAAAAACTATTATTAAACTAATAATTTTATTTATATTATAATTTCAGAATTTCTTATATAATGTAATAATATAACAAATGTATGCATACATTTAAATATATATGTCCTTTTCTCCTGGGGCCTCAGTAACCCTTAAGTCATTTTAACATTGGAGCATGTTCAGGGAGGCTTCCCTGCTTCATATTATTATCACAGTTTCTTGACTCAGCTTAGTCTCGGAAAATAAACATGCATTCATTTTGGATTGCAAAATCATTGTGGATTTATTACAAGTTTTGCAACCCATCACAAGTGCATGTTATTTTCGTCGACTCGGCTGAGTCAAGAAGCTATGATTATAATACATATATACATATACCAATAACATAAAAAATGTAAAAAACAAACCATTTTAATTAAAATAAAAAGTAAACAACCTAAATTTCTTACAAGTTAATTAAAATATTTTACACAATAAAAACCAATATTTATAAATATTATAATTTTAAATAAGCAAAACCACAATAATATAAATTGTAACAATATAAAATAAATTATACAATTTTCCATTTAATACATATACTATTACCACTGTAATTTATACAAAAGTAAGCAATGTGTTGTTCTAAGGATGTATAAAACTGTTACATCACACAGGGGTAAAATTTACTATTCCCACTTCAGTCAGTGCAGCAGTAGGGAAAAGTGTTGAATTGCAGAGGGGTAAAATTTACTATTTCTACTCCGGTCAGTGGAACAGTAGGGAAAGTGTTGGATTGCGTGAGGGATACAATTTACTATTCCCACTCCAGTCAGTGCAACAGTAGAGAAAGTGTTGTATTACGGAGGGGTAAAATGTACTATTCCCACTCCAATGAGTGCATCAGTAGGGAAAGTGTTGGATTGCAGAGGGTTCAAATTTACTACTCCCACTCCAGTCAGTGCAACAGTAGGGAAAGTGTTGGATTGCGGAGGGGTGAAATTTACTATTCCCATTCCAGTCTGAGCAATAGAAGGGAAAGTGTCAGATTGCGGAGGGGTAAAATTTACAATTTCAACTCAGTCAGTTCAGCAGTAAGGAAAGTGTTGGATTGCAGAGGTGTTAAATTTGCTATTCCAACTCCAATAAGTGCAACAGTAGGGAAAGTGTTGGATTGTGGAGGGGTAAAATGTACAATTCCCATTCCAATGAGTGCAACAGTAGGGAAAGTGTTGGATTGCGAAGGGGTAAAATTTACTATTCCCACTCCAGTCAGTGCATCATTAGAAACAAAAAATTCTCTTCAACACAATAAAATAATTTGAAAAGCATAGTAAACAAATGAAAATATAAATATGTAATAAAAATACATCAAATATATTTTATATTAAAAATTAAATTACATAAATTCATATTACAATGTTAAATACATATAAATACCTACAAAAAAATATTTATTTAAGAATTTTATTTTAGTTACTTCCCACGCTATACCTCTACAAAACTCACAACCCACACCTAAAACGTAACTTTAAAAAACAAATTATTTACTCTTTTACCATAAATATTTATCAATAAACTAATTATCATTAATTAAAAATTATTACTTAAATATAATTAATTACCTTCCGACAATATACCCCCAAAATTCACACAACACGCTCCTAAAATGTAATTTAACAAAAATTATTTACACAATTAACATAATTAATGATCAATGTAATAATTCATATCAAATAAAAAATAAATTATTAGTCAATTAAAATTCATTTTACTTCCTACCTTATACACCTACAAAACCCACAACCCACACTCACACCTAAAAGTTGAGTAAAAAAATGTAATTGCACAATTAACATAATTAATTGTCAATTAAATAATTAAAAACTAAATATTAATTACTTATAATTAATTTACTTCTCACCTTATACCCCTATAAACCCCACAACCCGCACCTAAAATGTAAATTAAAAAAAATTAATTGCACAAATAAAATAATTAATTGTCAATTAAATAAATAATATAAATTAAAAACGAATTATTAATATATTATAGTTAAATTGCTCCCCACCCTTTATCTGTATAAACCCACAACCTGCTACGGGAATAAAAATCACAAAAATTAATTAAATTAAGTTAAATGTAATAACTACACAAATTTAATTATATTAAAGAACATAAATAATAATTATACAAACAATTTACATAATATACATTAAAACATACTAAAATACATAACAATAATTAAAAAAACAACATTATAAACAAATATATTTTTGTAAATGATATTAATTTTAATAATCAATATTACTTATCTTCAAATAGATTTTCTTGACAATTATATTCTTGCAGACAATATTTCCATATCACAATATTTTGAACACAATAGTTTGGTAGGACAATATTTTAATTTCGATATTTTGTCTGAATACCGGACTTTGGAGGTGTTAGATATACTATTCCCAGTCCAGCATAAACAATAGTAGGGAAAGTGTTAATTTTACAGGGTTTAGATCTACTATTCCCTCCCCAATATAAAAATAGTAGGGAAATTGTTGGACATTGAAGGGGTTACATTTACTATTCCCTCTAACCAACAGTAGGGAAACTGTTGGACCTTGGAGGGGTTACATTTACAATTCCCAGACCAATCTAAGGATCAGTAGGGAGCGTTTTGGCCTTTGGAGAGGTTATATGTACTATTCCCATTGCAGTCTAAACAATAGTATTGAAACTGTTGGACTTTGGAGGGGATTGTTTTGCTATTCACACTCCAACATAATCAAAAGAAGGGACAGTGTTGGACTTTTGAGAGGTTACATTTACTATTCCCAAACCAGAGTAAGTAAAAACAGAGAAAGTTTTGGACTTTGGTGGGGTTAGATTTACCATTCCCACTCCTACGTAAGCAAAAGCAGTGAAAGTGGTGGAATTTGAGCAGCTTAGATTTACCATTCCCACTCCAACATAAGCAACAGTAGGGAAAGTGTTGGACTTTGGAGGGGTTAGATTTACTATTTCTACTCCAGCGTATGCAAAAACATGGAAAGTGTTGTGTAGCATCCTCCCCAGCATGGGCACCCGCCAATGAGTATACCACACTTGGAGCTTAGTATTAAATGTCTTTATTTGTGTGTGTATAACCGCAAACCAATCATTTGAAACCATTCTTTGGTGGATTCCGCTCTAACACTTAGGTCACAGTTCTACTGAGTTCATCAGGAGGCAAAAGGGTTTCATCATTTCTAACTCGCAAGACACTATGGGCCTGATCTCAAGTTTGGCGCATTTGCGTCGGCTCACCGCCAGCACAGCTGCGCCAAACCCGCACAAGGACCGCAGACCGTATCATGAGTTGAACTCGTGTTACACGTGTATTACGAGTGGAACTCATGTTACACGAGTTGAACCCGTTATATGATCAGCGGTCCTTTGCCTTTCCCAAGGCGGTGCCTGGAAAACAGGCACCGCAATGGGAAGTGCAAAAAAGTCCCAGCACGGCATAGACGGTGACGTCCATGCCGTGCTGGAACTTTGTGGGAATACAGACAGGGGGACACATGTTGTGCCCCCCTGAATGTATCCCCATGACGGGGGAGACATGGGGGCAATGTAGGGCCCCCTTTGTTCCAACACCGCCAGCCTTTTCATAGTGGGGTTCTGCCATGAAAAGGCTGGTGGTCCAAAAGCTAGTAATATGCTGAGCGGGACTGCTGTTTCCTGGCACAGCTAGCGGTCCTCCGCCCCATTGACTTTGACAGTTGTAATACCACCAGACTCGTAATCAGGCCCTAAATCTCCCTTTGTTTAATATTTTTTTTATATTTTTACAAAAAATATATAGATAGACATATACAATTAAATCTCTTCAATCAATCTTTTTGGTGCTTTAATTGTTTGATCTGATCTTTTTCTGCGAAACTGGGAATTGTCATCCCCAATGTCCAGGATCTGCGTCAATGGTGTGGAGGCATCAGTAGTTAGATCTGATGAATGATTAGTTAAGCGCTTAAAATGAGAACAGTCTCTGGTACTAGACTTCCCAGGGTGCTGGGAAGTCACCATGTGTCCCTTAGAAGAGAACACTTGAAAAGGTTCTGCATCAAATGGAGCATCAGATTTTCTTCTTCGCATTTGTCATGCGAGCACTGGATCTCCTTTCTCAAAGACGATGTTTTTCGCATGCAGTCATTTGTTAGCATATGCTTTCATCTTTTGTTTGTTAGCCAAGTCCTTCTCATGAGTTGCTGTCTCATCTTTCTTTCTCTGATTAGTCCATTGAGTTAACTTGGTGTTCATTGTTCTCCCAAACATCAATGTCATAGGACTTTCACCTGTGGTCAAGTAGGCTGTTGAACAATAAGCTCTCAAGGTAGAATTCAACAAGCTTCACTGCTTTCTTTAGCATACTCATAAAAACGCTCAACAAGTCCAGTGGCCCAATGTCCTGTGGCCACAAAGGTGTGCTCTTCTGGTGCTTTATATTCAAATGCTCCAAGAATTATTTAAGCTCTCGACTGTTGTAAGGTGGGTCATTGTCAGACTTCACTATGGCTGGAACACCCCATGTCGCAAAGAAGCCATCTAGTTTTCAATGACTCGTTCTTGAGTAGTAGATGAAAGATCTTCAGTTAAGGGAAATCGTGAGTATTCATCCATAATCACCAGCAGCTGTTGTCCATTGTTGAGGAAATGGAAAAAGTCAATGGCTATTCTTTCCCATGCATGATTTGTGAGTTCTGACATGTTCAAGGCATGGTGAGTAATTTTTGTAGAAAGGCAATTGCATAGATGGCAGGCCTCTAATTTCTTTTCAACTCTGTCATCAAGATAAGGAAAGCAGACTCGGTCTAGGAGAACTCGTTTTGTGGTAACAAGTCCTTCATGGGCCACTTCAATTATTTTCTGTCACAGACTCTCCAGAAACAGAATTCTTGACCCTCATGAGTTATGGACAGTTCATCCTTGACATTTATGTTATTCACCATCATTGGTGAGGGGTCGAGGGTGTTGGTTCCATGACTGATGCGTAATTAAATCCTTCAACATATCACTATCATGGCTCGTGGCAGGAACATTCTGGGCTAACAAAATTGCAGCTGATGTGTTGGATTTTCCAATTAAGTTAATGTAGGCCTCAGCCATCATGGATGGCGCACCATGACCTTGTATAGGCACTCTGGAAAACTAGTCAGCAGGATTCTGATCCTTCCCTGGACGATGCACAGTGGAATAGTTATACTGTTGTAACCGTAGTCCCCATCGTTCAATGCGAGGAAGCATTTTGGCCTTTGGATTGCCAAATATAGTCAGTAAAGCTTGATGATCAGCTACCAGTGTAAAGGTTTTTCCATACAGGAATAGTTGGAAATGTGCACAAACCCATACCACAGCTAAACTTTCTTTTTCTGGCTGTGAGTAAGCACGTTCAGTTTGGAACAAACGTCTACTTCCATATGCCATATTATGCCTTCTAGCATTCAGGTGTCCTCTGTGCTGTGCAAGGATAGCTCCTAACCCGACTGGGCTACCGTCAACAGCAACCTCTGTATGAAGCATTGGATTGAAGTATGCCATTTCACTAGCATTTTCAATAGCATGTTTGATTTTCTTAAAACGATTCTCACATTCATGTGACCAATGAAATGAAACATTCTTATTCGTCAAGTCTCTCAATGGAGCACTTACAGGGGCAAAGTCTTGTATGTATCTGGAACAGTAACTGGCCATGCCAAGAAATGAACGCATCATAGAAACATCTTGTGGGGGATCAGCATTTGACAGCGCTTGTACTTCAGCAGGATCTGGCTTCATACCCCCACCAGAAAAGATATGGCCAAATAATTTTAGCCTTTCTTTCATGGAACTCTCACTTGTATGCATTCAAAGTCAAACTTGCTTCCGCAAGTAAATGACATACTTGTGTAAGAGCTTTATCATGCTCCTTTTGTGTAGCTCTGAAAAACAATATTTAATTGATGTAATTGAACACATTCATGATCAGCTCTATGATGCATCGAATGACGTCTTGAAACAGTTCTGCAGTGGATGATACACCAAAACTTAGTGCCTCATTACGATGTTGGGCGGAAGGCCATCCGACAGCATGTCGGTGGCAGTCTGCCTGACATCTGAGGCATCGGTCCGACCGCCGTATTACGATACAGGCGGTCTGACCGATGCCTGCAGGGGGAATCCCATCCACCTCTGACAGGCTCCTGTCGGGGTGGCGGGCGGATCTTAATCCCCAAACTGGAGAGGTGCCTGCTCAGGCACCGCCGTGGGGATTACGATGCACCTTTCCGACAGCCTATTTATGTTGTTTTTGCAACCATGAAAAGGCTGGTGAAAAGGGTCTTTTGGGACCCCTAGCAGGGCCCCTGTCCCCTGTGGCCCTCCTCTGTGAACCCAGGGGTGCACCTGTGGTGCCCCCTAAACATCCATGCATCATGTGGCAGGCACCCCATGGTTCCTGCCACACGGTGCATGGATGTTTCAAAAGTGTATTTTTCCTATTGTGGCTTGTGCTGCGGCCCGCAGCACAAGCCTTAATAGGAGAAATACACTTTCCGATCGCCATGAAGGTGGTCGCATCCTAATCATGGTAGCAGGACCGCCGACTCCGTGTTGTGCAGTCCCGTTTACGCTACGATGCCGGTCGAATGCTCGTCCGACTGGCAGCATAATGAGGCTCTTAGTGTTTTGTATCAAAATATGCCAACATGTGTAGAAAGGTTTGTAATGTACCTGCATTCTTCTTCGAGTTCCAACTGATGAAAATCTTTATTTAAATTAAAATGAGAGAAGACTTTTTCAACATTTAATTCCGTTATCATTTCAGCAATGTGTGGACCTGGATGTTGTTCTCAATCAATTGCCTTGTTTGCCTGATGCATGTCAATGCATATGCGTACAGCTTCATCAGTGTCCTTATTGGCACTACTACAATGGGAGAAACCCATGGCGTTGGACCAGTGGAACGCTCAACGATCTCATGCTTACGTAACGATTCAAGTTCCTTTTCAACAGCTTCTTGCAGATGAAAAACAATTTGTCTATATCTTTGAGCAACAGGGCGGATGTCCTAATTAATATATAATTTTATGTATATAGTATTAAGCTTTCCCAAACTATGAAATAACGAAAAGAACTGACTTACTATTTCTGGTGAGCATTCATGTTGTAATTCAGGGAAATAAGTCCCATATCAACGGCTGTGCTGAAACTGAGCAGACAGGCACTTGACGCTAAGCCTTGAAGCACATTGATTTGTGCTTGCACCATCGTTTTCTTGTGTTTCATGGTTGCTCCAAATGAACCTTGACTTGCTAAGGGCGACGATGCAGCCCATATATACATTTTTCATTTTCGATGGTGTAAGATGCGGTAATGGAGATAATTCAGTGTATTTCTCCTCAGGCATAATGTTTATCAATACACCACTGTTGATAATGAAAGGTATCCAACTACCATTTACTTTTAGTGTAATTTTCAGACAATGTTTGAATGACTTTGGTGCTTTGGCATGTCAATCTCTCTTTGACCGACATTTTTCTTCACAAAAGGCCAAACCAACATGTGCACACATTTCTGAGCTAAACATCAACATGGCACAATCATTTTTATTACTTTCACTTGATACTGATGCAGAAGAAATGTTTAACGATAATTTAGATGATGACTGACTTCAATCAGTGTTGATTTATCTTAACTAATGTTGCCACTTGGCCTTGTGGGTGTGTGTTGAACGTTGCTTCTGGATCATTCTGGTGGCCATTTTGTCTTTGCGCCGTGACGCACTTACTTTTCCTTCGCTTTATAAACCGTCACAAAATGGTTCTCCTTCCCACAGACTTTACATATCTGTCCAAAAGTCGGACATTTACCTTTGTGTGGAAACAAAAATCCACATCTAAAACACACCTTTTTTTACATCTAAACATCACTTTGTGTCCTTCAGTGTTTTGTTTTGGCTTACTTTTCACTCTAATGATGTATTCATTCTGGGCACCGCTGCCTCCATGTCAGCAGCTTGTCTATCAGCACACTCTTCTGTTTTGGCAGCCATTAACATTCGCTCCAGACTTCATCGTCTAAGTCAATTTAACAAGCATCCATCAATAACTCTCAGACCCACGGCTTCTTCATTATTAAATTCATTGAACTTAAAATATATGATGAGTGTGTCAAGTCTCTCCACAGATTCATCAATGGTTTCACCAACTTTCTGATGTTCTTGGTTGAAGATGTATCAATCGTAATCCACATTTGCCATTGGATTAAATTTGAGATTCAACACTTCTTTAATCTGATGATATGTGATTCGCAACATTTTCTTAATGACTTCTTTTACACCATCTCCAGCAAGATGTTTAAGATACTTGATAATCTTTTTATCAGTCTCTTCAAGTGCATCAATGAAGTCTTCAAATGTCTCTGTCCAAGGAATCTATCTATCGCCAATCTTTTGTTTTTTGGTGGTATCGAAAGGTGGTGATGGTTTCAGGAAAGCAGTAACTTTGTAGTCATTTATGGAAGTGGCTGACATTAAGTGTGGAGCTCTCTCTGACTCCTTTGGCTGGTCATCTTGAACCTGTTCTTATGAGCCATCTCCAAGACCTTGAGATGTGCTGGCCTCTGGATCATCCTTGATGACTTTTGGAAAGATGGCCCAGGTATTCACCTCCATGAACACTCCTTCACTATTCCGAAGACATCGGAGATTGTGGTGATTGTTGCGCACTTGTCAAACATAACTCCTGTGATTGGTCCGGGATGCGGCATCTGGCGCTGAGGTCAATACCAGCTCACTTTACTCAGGTTCCGGTGAGTAAATAACTGTTTTATCCTTTGGCGGCTTTTTGCATGCCCTTTATCTTGACCACATTCTGATTGTAACATTATTTTGCAAATTGTGATTATCAATAGCAGCTGTTTGAAAACCTGTTTGTATCTCCCTTCAGCGTCAATGCTCTGTTTTACGTATGACTGCATATTACATAGCAGCACCATCCCTTTATGTACAGTCTGACCAGAAGGTTTTCGGTCACAGAGATTTAGATTTCTTTGCAATGCTTTCATTGTTTTCAACTTCTTTACAGCGGCTGAAGTTGCGCTTTGACTCCACATGAGTAATGCGTCCGTTCCGTACTTTGACTGCAACATACGTGGCACTCACAAGCAGTTTGCTTGGACCGCGGCAAACTCTCTGGGAGAGCACTGTCGATATTCGGGCTACTTATCCCCTAACTTGTCACCAGTTGTAGTATCCTGCCCAGTCTGGGCACCGGCCAAGGACTAACACACACACAGAGCTTAGTATTACACATCTTTATTTGTGTGTGTAACCCCAAACCCAACATTCTAAACCAGCCTTCATTGCATTCCGCTCTCGCATTTAAGTCACAGTTTACTGAGTCCATCAGGAGCCAAAAGGGTTCCATCATTTCTAACTCGCAAGACACAAAGGGCCTCATTATGATGCCGGTCGGGTGAGAGTCCAACCAACATCGCAGCGGAATTGGAACACACTGACAAGTAGTCGGAGGTCCCACCCGCCAAATTAAGATGCAACCACCTTGTAGGCATTTGGAATAAAAACATTTTCCATTGTGGCTTGTGCTGCGGCCCATAAAGGACAGCAGCACAAGCCACAATGGAAAAACAAATGTATTCAAACATCCTTGCACCACGTGCCAGGCACCATCTGGTGCCTGGCACATGGGGCATGGATGTTTGGGGTGGCGCCACAGGTGCCCCCCTGGGCCCATAGCAGAGGTCCATGGGGGACGAGGGCCCAGCTAAGGGCCCTCAAAGCCTCATTCTGGCTGCCTTTTCATGGCAGTCGGACCACCATGAAAAGGCAGTCAGAATGGGCTATCGCAATCCCGATGGCAGTACCTGAGCAGGCACCGCCCCTATTGTAGGGTATTACATTCCGACCGACGGTCCGACGGGCTTCTTGAGCCAGTCGGAAGCGTTGGTCAGTCGCTCCGCCTGCTGCCTCCGACCGTCCGCATCATGATGCGGCGATCAGACCACCACCGACAGGCCGATGGTGGCGGTTCGTCAGACATCATAATCGGGCCCTACATGTTGTACTTAGGAAGGTTTACATATAGCATTAAACATTTTAATGATTTTTAAACAGACATTTAAACAACAAAAAATTAACAACAAATTAAACAAAAAATGATTGAAACATATTCAACATACAAATTATATACTATATAAATAAATGCAAATAAATGTAAAAACAATCGATAATATAGCAATAATGTAAACATTTTTTTAAAATGCACTTGCCTCTCTACTACCCACAAAAAACCCCAAAATATTCTAATTAATTATAAATAGAACAACAACACTATTAAAATATTAATTAAATAAAACTAAATTAACATCAAGAATAAATGTGAAATATATTTATAAATTATTAATAAATACAGTATTGAATTGATTAAAACATAATTTAAAAAACATACATTCAAAATAATAAATTAAAAATTAAAACATCATTAATTCCCAATTTAGGGGCCGACTACGATCTCGTTAGAAAAGGCTCCAAATGGGATCGAGATTAAGTGAGTCCGATTCGGAGCCTATGTTTCCGACCGAATCGTCCACCTCTCTGGAAGACCAAGTACGATGCGAGGAAGCTGTACGGGCTGACCGAATCAGTTCTGAACGTGATTCAGGCTGTGCGACTCGTTCGGAGCCGATTCATGCAGTGCAATGTGGACGGTTTCCCAACGAGCGAGTACAATGCCCGGTTCTGACAGCCGTACCGACTCAGCTTTGACGAGATGTAACGGCTGTGGGAATAGGACTTTGGGGGCCCGTAGCAGGCCCCCCTTCACCTGGTGCCCTCCGAATTGGTCACGGGGGGTACCCATGGGTCCCTCCTTTCCATGCATGCACAGTGTGCCCGCCACCGGGTGCACGCTTTTCTCCACCCACCCCTTTTTACAATGGGAGACTGTGTTCACATTGGGTATACAGGCTCCCATTGAATTCAATGGGAGTCCGACCGAACTGAGACCGTAAACATACAGACACGTCGTAATCAGTCGCTGGGACTCCCGGAGTGAAATTCGTACGTAAAGCTTTCCGGAACCGACTTGTCCGGAGGGCTTTCCTAACAAGATCGTAATCAGCCCCTAAATATTTCACTAAAATAAATAATAATTAAAAAAATTAAATAACATCCCACTCTATTTCCCTACAAACCCAACAACATTCAAATAAAATATAAATAACTATATCAACTATACCAAAATAAAACAAACATTAAAAATAGCAAAATACACTTAAATATTTAAAATAACAATTAATCAACGAATGATTTTACATAATTAATCACTAATTAGATAAATATTTAATTAACATTAAAAAAATACTGAAAACATTTGCAACTCTGCCACAAAAATCTTCACAGCCATAGGGAAGATTTGGCTGCAACTTGGCATTCATTATTTTGACTTTTGATTCAGCGTCATTCCTCTCAAGGGCCTGTTAGTAGAAAGAAAGGCCATCAGCAGGGCATTCACTTTCAATTTAATGGCCTGCTTGTGTGCTTGTAGATTCCCTCAATTGTCCACAATAACTCCTAGGTACTTATAATCAGATGCTCTTTTAGTTGGATTGCCATGATGAGCCACTTGCCTTCTTTCTCCACCTTCTTGCAGACAACAAGAATTTTAGTTTTTTCCAATTCGTTTCCATTGTATTTGTTGCAAAAAACTCATCCAATTTTACAAGAAGTCTTTGCAACCCAACCCTGGTTTCACTGAGAAGCAGAGCATCGTCGGCATACAATAGGCATGATAACAGCTCTCCTTCCAACCATGGAGAATGGCCGTGCAACTAGACTAATTCAGCTGGTGAAGTAGCAATATATAGATGAAATAAAAGTGGCACCAGAATGCAGCCCTGCTTCAAACTGGGCTCAGTTGGTATTTTTGCGAGAGGGCAGTGCCTTCACCAATCTTTATGCTTACCCATGTATCAGAGAGTAATAACTGAATCCCTTTCAGCAGGGTAGATGGGATCCCCCAACAAGAGAGTTTTAACCATAGAATGTTTCAGAATACCCAGTCGAATGTGGCCTTTAAGTCCATGATGCAACGATATAATAAAGTTCACCTCTTTAAAGTTTGATCCATTATTAAGTATAAGGTCATCAAATTCGAGCTACTTCCCATACCTTGTGATTATTTTCTGCTCTGTTGCTGAGGAGAGCAGATCCTGCAAAAGAAGACTAGCATCATATTTGCCCTCAACATCTAGGAGAGTAATCAACCTGCAATTCGACAAGTCCTTCACAACCCCCCCCCCCCTTTGAATATTGGATGGATTATTGCTCCCCTTCAGGAATCCAGGACCTCTTCATGTTGTAGGGAATTGTTGTAAAGAGGAATTAATTTATTTGCCCAAAATTCTGGCATCACCTTAAATGGGGCTTGCAGTAGGTCATACAGACTGGGAGCGCCTTCTGACCAACTATTTGTTATTATCTTCTCAGGCTGTAGATCGTCGTATACAGGCCCGGATCTGTTCCTTTAGCATTTTTCCCCCCAGAAAGATTTTGCTGAGGCTAACTTTGTGAATGGGGCACTTAAAAGATAATGTATTTGTTTGCCAATTCTCTCCCGTTTAGGACATTGGTGCAAAGTACGTTGTCTCTCTGAGTATTTTATTTGTAAAGAGGAGATCCATACTGATTCCGTAGTACTAGCACTCTGAAGCCTATTGCATTCAGTAGACTAGAGATCAATTTGCCAAGTTTATCTCATTGCTAATGTTTTTTATAGGGGTGAGCGGAATTGGCATCGTTACATTCCGCAGAATCACTACGAATTACATTAAAATTCCGAGAGATTCTACAGAATTCTGCCGCATGTGAAATGGCCAATTGGTGCTATTTTCATAGCGCTAAATACACCCTCGCGTCCAAAAATTGATGCAAGGGTGCATTTTGTGCTATGAAAATAGCGCAATACAAGAAAACAGCGGTTCCTGTGGAATAGTACTGTTATATATAAATGTATCAATACGTAATCGCAATACAAGGGTTTGAAGTGATATCAGAAAGAAAAAACCACATACACTAATGGTTTTGTTGACATATATATGTATTACTCAAAAATAATAGGCAAAAAATAGGCAATAGTGCGAGGTGTCCCAAGTGTTACATGAACCTAAAAATACGTGACAGTTAGTGACAGTATTTACACGGTTTCAAGGATTCCTTCTAAAGAAAGTGACCAAAACTGAATTTATACAGAGATGCGTAGCAGCTATATACAATCATAAGTGCTGGATCAGTGGTTCACTTTCATCTTTATTGTCGACGGCGTTTCGACCCTTTACAGAATGTAGGGTCTCATCAGGACCTATAATTATAGGGACATCTAAGAAAAGAATAATAAGATAATGTAAAATCAACATATGGCCCATATACCGGCACAAATGCGATAGAATGGATTATATCTGCATATAATTCTGTAAAAGTACCTGGACTTTCAATTGCTCAGCTGAGTGAGGGGAGTGTGCCAACCGTGGGTATAATAAGGAAGGAAAGATACTCACAGGGAAACCCAGCCGGGTTCTGGTGAGAATGAGGATTGAAAGGAGAGAGGAAAACAATTAGAGAAGATAGGGACAACGATATCTATTGTGAAAAGGACGCATAATGGCAGAACTAAAAAGCTATAAAAGGAACTTACCCCTGGTGAGGGTGTAGGCTGGCGATCAAAGGACAAGACGGCGCTGATGTTAGTGATATATCTCGGCGGTAGTGAGCCGGAAGTAGTGTAGGAACTCTAAAGAAAAGAATAAAGGTAAGGGACCTGCGAGCAGAGTGTGCACGAGGTAGTGCAGAATTACTGTAAATGGTGATAATTGCAGCATGACCCCAGATGGGGGCGTGAATTATCTTACCAATGTGTGGCTTGTAGTCCACTAAGAATATGGAATTAGGAGTAGAACCGCGGCAGGTGGTCCACATCACTTTTAGGCTATTACCAGGATCCCTGAAAAGCGAGGAATTGCGGTGTAAGTAATGGGCATATCTGACACTAACGTAACAGGTGGCCCGGGCTCGAGCTGTGTTTCTTACCTAAATAGGGATAGAATTCCAAGAGGCACGTGACAATGCTACGTGTTAACAGCAAGACCGCTTCCGTCTGCTTGCTGTGGGTCAATGACATCGAGCGTGCGCTCGCTCCGACTTAAATGCACAAATTGCATTCCCACCGAAACCGGAAAAACCGCAGGCATCTCAGACGATTGCCGCGGCATAGAGTCATCCGGTTTTCGGTAAAGGAAGACGAAAAAAGTGAGGAAAGACCCTAGAAATGCAGATCAAATTAAAGAAAGATAGGTAGAACCGGAATAGAAAGGAAAGAAGGAACGGATATAGGCACACTCCCATAAGTCATTTTAGTGAAAAACTGGGATAAATACAGGGATATGCAAAATTACATGATGGTTTGAAAAAAACGGCAACCAGAACACGTGCATGTTATAATTATAAGCAAAATAACTAGTGCATTATCCTTTTGTTTGGACACTTGGAGGAAAGCCGGGGATAAGTATTCCTAATAGTAGAATTACATAATATTGGCAAGTGTAAGGCAGCATAAGCATTTGGATGTTGTACATTTAGGCAATATGACGAGTGCAAAACATTATTATACATTTCACAATAATCATCACCACGAGTAAATCAATCGTATAGTTGTATGTAATAAACTGTTAGATTATATTTACAGAGATTGCATAGTACGTAAATGTTACAAAATGTACTCAAAGATGACAAGGGGAGAGTAGAATGCGGCTTGATTATGTAAGGGTGGCAACAAAACCACGCCACTCTTCAGCAGAATTGAGTCCCTGGTTTATAGAATCAATTCTGTCTATCCAGTGACACTCACGCCTTTGGAGAATTTGTGTGATATCTCCTCCTCTCTCAGGGATTACGGCAATATCAATAACTTGCCATCTGATGTCGTCAGCTGTGTGCTTCTTCTCACTAAAGTGAGAAACCAGTGGGGCATTCTCAACCGAACGTCGTATACGACTTCGGTGTTGCCCAATGCGGGCCTTGATTGGTTGTTGGGTTTGACGAATGCACGGTAGACCGCAAGGACACCATACGCAGTATACCACGTTCCGCGTGTTACAATTAGAAAAAAAGTCTAATGTGTGCTTGCAGTTGGCATGTACAAAAGTGTGGGTGTTAGAGGTAAAGGGACAGGCAACACAACTGCCACACTTATGATGGCCCTTGATCTCAGGTAGACTCCATGTAGCTTCCAGAGTGTTACCCCTCCGTTTCGTGGTCTCAGTGGATGATCTGACTAAATGGTCCTTTATGTTCTTCCCTCGCTTATAGGCGAACATCGGGACATCCATTTTGGGGTCAATGCCTTTAATTATGTTCCAATTCTTGGTGATCAAATTGCGAACTTTATTAGTGTGAACCCCAAAGGTGGTGACACATATGATACTGTCTAGTGGTGCTTTCTCTTTTGTAATCAGCAATTCCTCTCTAGGACAATACCAAGCCCGTTTCATGGACTTTTTAACAACTCTGTTGGGGTAACCTCTGGCCATTAGTTTAGTTTTTAGTATTCCTGCCTCTAGCATATAGTCTTCTTTACGTGTGCAATTCCTGCGGACACGTAAGAACTGACCGAAGGGTAATCCATCTCTCAGTGCTCGAGGATGATGGCTTCTATAGGATAGGAGCGTATTTCTCTCAGTGGGTTTCCTATGAAGTGAGGTGTATAGTGACCCATCTGCATGCATGATATTTAGATCTAGAAAAGCTATAGTAGATTTATGTAATGTGGCAGTAAAAGTTAAGTGTGTCTGAACATTGTTGAGATAAAACACAAAGTCATTGAATTCCAATTCACTGCCGGACCAGATGAGAAAAATATCATCTATATATCTATACCAGCATTTGATGCTAGCACGTTGGCGATTAGTGATGTTAAGGGCATATGTGTGTTCTATATGGTCCATATAAATATTTGCCAGATTTGGTGCGAAAACTGCACCCATGCTGGTCCCAGAGCATTGCTGGTAGTAATAGCCTCCTGATACAAAATAATTGGTCTGTAAGGCAATGCACAGCAGTGAGATGATGAAGGAAGTGGGTACCTGGATAGGTCTGGGTCTGGATTCTAGTAACTTTTCTATGACTTGGATACTGTCAATCTGAGGAATGTTAGTGTACAGAGACGAAATATCAAGTGTAGCTAGCCAATCAGAGGCAATGTTGTAGGGCTTGCCATCTATTAAGTTGATCATATGCATTGTGTCTCTTACATAGCTGTCTTGTATAGGAACAAACTCCTTGATGAAGAAGTCTATATACCGACCAATGGGTTCTAAGACGGAACCACATCCTGATAGAATAGGTCTCCCTGGCGGGTTAGTGGTGCTTTTGTGTATCTTGGGTAGGGTATACAGTACTGGGGTTCTGAGGTTCTGAGCGTTAAGGAATTCAAATTCCTTCTTATTTATGTAGCCTTCTTCGAGGCCTTCTGTAGTGACCCAAAGTATTTCACTCCTGATGTCTGTTAGAGGATTGCTGTGTAACTTTTTGTAGTGTTTTTCCTCATTTATTTGTTTATTGATCTCCCTGTCATAGTTTATACGGTCTTGAATCACAATCCCTCCCCCTTTGTCTGCAGGTTTGAGTATTATGGATTTATCATCTTTCAAAGCATTGAGGGCTTGTCGTTCTTGCAGTGTGATGTTATAGGGTATAAATTGTCTGGCATGTCTCAGACTGTCTATGCCAGTGAGAACTAACTTCTCAAAAGTGAGCAATTCGTGTGGCATCATGCCATTGGTGGGATAGAAGGTCGATGGCAATCTTAAGCCTGTCACTGATTCTTGTGGGTTATATTCTCTATCCTTAAAGAATAATTTAAGCCGTATTTTTCTAAAGAACTGGAACAGTTCTGCCTTTAGATTGAAAAAATCAGTTCTTTCTGTAATAACATATGATAAGCCTTTGCTCAGTAAGGATGTCTCCGAGGAAGATAGTACGTGTTGGGACAGGTTAAATATGGGGATAACCTCCATGCTACTCATATTTTGTTCTAGTATGGTTGGGGCCCCCACTGGTAATATCTGTTCCTCGTTTGTCTTTCCCCTGCGTACTGGTGCCAGGTTTTCCTTTTGGCTTTGCCACCTCGGTCTAAAAAAGGCTGACCAGGGTGGTTGTCTGAACGGCTAGGGCCTGGTTGTACGTCTGAGTCACTTGAGCCACCTGAGGATTCTGAGAAAGTGATCGGTTGATTTCTCCTAAATCTACCCCAAGTGTTCTGTCTGTTCTGATTGGTCACTGTTGTGTAGTAATCTTCTTTAAGGTAAGGATAAGCTCTCTCTTTTGAGAAATTCTTTATATCCTTTGTTACCTTATCTGCCTTCTTTTTAAGTTCAAAGGAATTGAAATCCTCTATAGTTTTGTTCAGTTTCTCTAGCAGTATTTTGGCCTCGGCCACTCCGTCACCCCCAAGCAATTCTTTTTCTAAGTCTTCAATTTCTTTAAGTTCAGCTTTTGCGTGTTCTAGTGCAGTCTCAACACCCAACACCATCCAGTGGCGTGAGCAAGTGGTGGAGATGTTGCTGAAGTTACCTTTGAATTTGGGGTCCTCACGGAAAATGCCCGGGACGTTCCTGATTTGTAATCCCTGTGGAATGATGCCTGCTTATAGGTACTCTGTCAACATCCGAGCGTGTAGCTCGGTTCTGACGTGCTTTTTCTTAGCTTTTTCCAATTTATCTAGCAATTGTTGCCGAGGGCTGGTGATATTACTCGGTAGATTAGAAAACAGTGAAGGTCCACTCATAATTTTTTCAATGTATTCATCAGTGTATAGCGGTACATCTCTTTTTGACATCCTAACCCTATGGAAAAGAATGACCCTATATTGTTATAGGGTGTAAGGAAAAATCCAGTACAGATAAATCCCTTGCGTGTAGCCACCGCGCTAAAAGTCGAAAGAAGAGAAACAAGTGAACCCTACTCACTGAGGAACCAGGGTAATTATGCAATACAAGAAAACAGCGGTTCCTGTGGAATAGTATCGTTATATATAAATGTAGCAATACGTAATCGCAATACAAGGGTTTGAAGTGATATCAGAAAGAAAAAACCACATACACTAATGGTTTTGTTGACATATATATGTATTACTCAAAAATAATAGGCAAAAAATAGGCAATAGTGCGAGGTGTCCCAAGTGTTACATGAACCTAAAAATACGTGACAGTTAGTGACAGTATTTACACGGTTTCAAGGATTCCTTCTAAAGAAAGTGACCATAACTGAATTTATACAGAGATGCGTAGCAGCTATATACAATCATAAGTGCTGGATCAGTGGTTCACTTTCATCTTTATTGTCGACGGCGTTTCGACCCTTTACAGAATGTAGGGTCTCATCAGGACCTATAATTATAGGGACATCTAAGAAAAGAATAATAAGATAATGTAAAATCAACATATGGCCCATATACCGGCACAAATGCGATAGAATGGATTATATCTACATATAATTCTGTAAAAGTACCTGGACTTTCAATTGCTCAGCTGAGTGAGGGGAGTGTGTCAACCGTGGGTATAATAAGGAAGGAAAGATACTCACAGGGAAACCCAGCCGGGTTCTGGTGAGAATGAGGATTGAAAGGAGAGAGGAAAACAATTAGAGAAGATAGGGACAACAATATCTATTGTGAAAAGGACGCATAATGGCAGAACTAAAAAGCTATAAAAAGAACTTACCCCAGGTGAGGGTGTAGGCTGGCGATCAAAGGACAAGACGGCGCTGATGTTAGTGATATATCTTGGCGGTAGTGAGCCGGAAGTAGTGTAGGAACTCCAAAGAAAAGAATAAAGGTAAGGGACCTGCGAGCAGAGTGTGCACGAGGTAGTGCAGAATTACTGTAAATGGTGATAATTGCAGCATGACCCCAGATGGGGGCGTGAATTATCTTACCAATGTGTGGCTTGTAGTCCACTAAGAATATGGAATTAGGAGTAGAACCGCGGCAGGTGGTCCACATCACTTTTAGGCTATTACCAGGATCCCTGAAAAGCGAGGAATTGCGGTGTAAGTAATGGGCATATCTGACACTAACGTAACAGGTGGCCCGGGCTCGAGCTGTGTTTCTTACCTAAATAGGGATAGAATTCCAAGAGGCACGTGACAATGCTACGTGTTAACAGCAAGACCGCTTCCGTCTGCTTGCTGTGGGTCAATGACATCGAGTCATCCGGTTTTCGGTAAAGGAAGACGAAAAAAGTGAGGAAAGACCCTGGAAATGCAGATCAAATTAAAGAAAGATAGGTAGAACCGGAATAGAAAGGAAAGAAGGAACGGATTTAGGCACACTCCCATAAGTCATTTTAGTGAAAAACTGGGATAAATACAGGGATATGCAAAATTACATGATGGTTTGAAAAAACGGCAACCAGAACACGTGCATGTTATAATTATAAGCAAAATAACTAGTGCATTATCCTTTTGTTTGTACACTTGGAGGAAAGCCGGGGATAAGTATTCCTAATAGTAGAATTACATAATATTGGCAAGTGTAAGGCAGCATAAGCATTTGGATGTTGTACATTTAGGCAATATGACGAGTGCAAAACATTATTATACATTTCACAATAATCATCACCACGAGTAAATCAATCGTATAGTTGTATGTAATAAACTGTTAGATTATATTTACAGAGATTGCATAGTACGTAAATGTTACAAAATGTACTCAAAGATAACAAGGGGAGAGTACTTTTACAGAATTATATGTAGATATAATCCATTCTATCGCATTTGTGCCGGTATATGGGCCATATGTTGATTTTACATTATCTTATTATTCTTTTCTTAGATGTCCCTATAATTATAGGTCCTGATGAGACCCTACATTCTGTAAAGGGTCGAAACGCCGTCGACAATAAAGATGAAAGTGAACCACTGATCCAGCACTTATGATTGTATATAGCTGCTACGCATCTCTGTATAAATTCAGTTATGGTCACTTTCTTTAGAAGGAATCCTTGAAACCGTGTAAATACTGTCACTAACTGTCACGTATTTTTAGGTTCATGTAACACTTGGGACACCTCGCACTATTGCCTATTTTTTGCCTATTATTTTTGAGTAATACATATATATGTCAACAAAACCATTAGTGTATGTGGTTTTTTCTTTCTGATATCACTTCAAACCCTTGTATTGCGATTACGTATTGATACATTTATATATAACGATACTATTCCACAGGAACCGCTGTTTTCTTGTATTGCATAATTACCCTGGTTCCTCAGTGAGTAGGGTTCCCTTGTTTCTCTTCTTATGAAAATAGCGCAGTCAAACATAGTAAGTGGAATGCAGTGGTTTCTAAACTTTAGAAACCACTGCATATCACTCCGCTCCCGCCTCTTACTTTCTCTGCAGTGATTAAAAGCTAATTACCTCAGAGTATTCAAGGACACTGAGAAGTATGCAGTGGTTTCTAAACTTTAGAAACCACTGCATACATTAACTCTGCCAGTGGAGTGGCGGAATTTAATTAAACAAGTAATTCCGTATTATAAGAGTAACACAAAATTACTAAAATACTGCCGACTCCGCTGGCGAAATGAAAACCTCCGTCAGGGTCTAGTTTTCCAAACTCCTGAGATGGAATGTTTCACAGTTGATCTTGCAAAGTGGTTTGCTCATCCTCATGATGAAGAAAGAGAAGATGTGAGTTGAAATCTCTGGTTATTAAAAAGTGAGCACTGGTATTTTCATATTTCAACTTCATAATCACTGATTCTAGTTGTTAGACCTGGCATCCTTGGCATGTTTTTCCCCTGTATTTTTTGCTTCTGAACTCCTGTTTTTGACTGTGTGCGGCATTTCGCTTTTGCTGGTTTTTAGGCCTCTGGGCATTTTACCACTGTTGACCAGTGCTAAAGTGCAAGTGCTCCATTTGTAAATTGTGTATGTAATTGGCTATCAACGATTGACATATTTGATTTACTGGTAAGTCCCTAGTAAAGTGCACTGTGGGTGCCCAGGGCGTGTAAATCAAATGCTTCTAGTGGGCCTGCAGCACTGATTGTGCTACCCATATGAGTAGCCCTGTAAACATGTTTCAGACTTGCCACTGCAGTGTCTGTGTGGGCAGTTTTAAACTGCCATGTCAACCTGGCAAGTGCAACCACATGTTGGGCCCAATCCTTCCCTTTTACTACATGGAAGGCACCCCTAAGTTACGCCCAAGGTAGCCCTATGGGCGCGGTGCAATGTATTGAAAAGGTAGGACATGTACTGGTGTGTTTTACATGTCCTGATAGTGAAATCCTTCTAATTTCGTTTTTTACTATTGTAAGGGCTATCTCTCCCATAGGTTATCATTGGAGCTACCTTGTAACATCTTACAATTGTAACTTCCTATTGGGAAGAGACAGAGATTTGAAGTTTGGGGGTACCTGAACTCACAATTTAAAAACACATCTTTTAGTGAAGTTGGTTTTTAGATTGCATGTTTGAAAATGCCGCGTTTAGAAAATGGGCATTTTCTTGCTTTCCCATTCTGTCTCTGCCTGTGGAATCCTCGTCTGAGGGAGGGTGACAGTTGAGCTGTTTGTGCATTTACTCTAGACAGTCACACAAAGGGAGCTGAGGTGTACCTTACATATCCTGATGGCCCATCACCAGGCTGATAGGCCTTCCTGAGCTAGAGTGGTGGGAGGAGTTGTCACTGACACCTGAATAGGGCGGTCACTGTCCTCACACGAAGCTGTCTCCACTCCCCTGTAGCGTGTCTGGAGCCAGGTCAGGCAATGGCAGGGTCTCATGCACTATAAAGACCTTCCTTTGAAGTTTGCCTACTTCAAAGGCAGAAACTGGTATAAGTATTGGAGCTGTGACACCATAACTTCAGAACACATCTGGACTAAAGGGCATTCTGCCATGAAGAAGAGCTAGTTGCTGTAGGAGGGACTGACACTCTGCTTGTTGCTATGTTGTGCTGGCCTGCTGCTTGCTGCTTCTATCCTGGGAGTGAAAGGACTGGACTTTGCTTTCTACATCCTGCATCCAAGGTTCTCCAAGGGCTTGGGGGTGCTTGCCTCCTGTTAAGAAGTTTCAGGGCCATCAAACACATCATCTACCTGGGCCTGGGCTCTTCTGCTGAGAGCCCTGACTTGCCAATTGGTGCCAAATCCCATTCCTGGGCCCTTTTAAGTAGAATCTGATAACCTAAGAGGAAAATCCACGCATCAACGCTCAGCACCCGTTTTTCCATCACAGCACCGCTGTGAGATTGAAAAATTAACGCATTGCCGCTTTGGGGATGAAGAATCAACGCATCACCTGCTGTGCGGCTGAAAGATCACTGCAGCCTGAGTCCCGAGCACCATGTCATCAATGTCCATGACACTCGCTCCGACTCTGACGCAAGCCCTGCTCTGCAGCTGAAGAATCGATGTTTCACCTGCTTTGCGGCTGTGAAATCGACACATCGCGTCTAGATTTTTGACGCAGCGTCCCAAGGCGCCAAGTTCTTCACCGATGTTGCCCAGCAGTAAGGAACCAAGGCCATGTGTCCGGAGATCGACGGATCCCGGATCCCAAGGAACCAATGCATCACCTCTCCTGACAGTAAGGAACCAGCACATCTCCTCCCCTGCGCTGCAGTAAGGAACTGACTCATCACTTTCCCTGGCAGTAAGGAAGTGATACATCACCTCCCCTGGGAATAAGGAACCAACGCATCACTTTACTTTTCCAGTGCCTCACCTCCCATGCACCTGTTTTCGTCTTTGATTGTGACGCATCCCAGGTACTTTGTGCTAAAAGTGATGCATCCATAGTTTCCTATTGACTGAACTATATTGAACCTTTTAAAAGTGATATATTTACTTGTGAATGTTGGATTTTTGTCATTTTGGTCTTGTTTTATTCAGATAAATATTGGTTATTTTTCAAAACTGGTGTGATGTTCTTTTGTAGTGTTTTCACTGTGTTACTATGCACTTTACACATTGCCACTGAAATAAGTCTGACTGCTCGTGCCAAGCTAACAAGGGTGTGAGCAGGGGTTATCCTAGCTGTGTAATCTCCTTACTCTGACTAGAGTGAGGGTCCTCGTTGGACAGGGTGCAAACCACTGCCAACTAGAGACCCCATTTCTAACACTAGTTTAGCCACTAATCCATGCTTTATTGTAGGAGAAACGTTGATGGCTAGAATAATCAAAGATGGCTGCTGGGTGCATGTCCAGTTCTCTCCAATATCTATATTTGTGATTTTTAACTGGAAATCAGAGGAAATATATATTGACAATCTCGCCTTGGGCTGAACTTTGTTTTTTTCTTTTGTCGCACGATTTTGGTACTCAATGTATCCAATTGATGGCATGGGGGTCATACTCCATGTTTCTTGTGCGATTATAAATTGCAATTGCCGCTGGTATGCAATTATGTCTTCTTCATGGATCAAGTTAGATCAGAGGTCTTCAATCTGTGGGGCGCGACCCCCACAGGGGCCGTGGAGTCCTGGGAAGGGGGTTGCGCTTTTCCAGGCCTCACTTCTGCCTGGAATCTAAAACATGTGCTCTTACTTGTGGAAACCGAAACGCTTCATTCCGGTGTTTAAAATGCTTCAGCTGAAGTTAAACGCGTCTCCTGTGCTGTGAAAGGAAGAGGCTGGGCAGATAGGTAAAACAATCCTTCCTGCCAGCTTGCCTGAATGAAATGCAATTGTGTGTTATGAGTTAATCTGCAAATGTAAAGGGTGCTTGGGAGCGATTCTGGCCTTAATTGCTTTGTGATGGCAAAGATTTGGTTTTGTTTTGAGTGGTAGTAGGAAGAGTTAACAACTGGGCTGTGAAGTGCATGCTTTTAATCATAATTTACACAGCGCTTAGTACCCTTGAGGAGGTGTTGAAGGGACAGTTATGTAAACAAAAAAATGCATCACTTATGCTCCGGTATTACTAAAATTTACATTTTTGGAAGCTCCATTTTATCCTAAAACTATTTGCAGTTTGTAGCAGTCTATCTTATAATGTGTGTAATGCAAAAATAAAATAATGACTTACACATTCACAGTGCTTTCTGTCACAGGCTGTGACCTAGTAGCACTAAAAATACACGTCACTATTCTTCACTGCGCCATCCAAATTTTATTCTGTGGCTCTCTGGTTACACACAGACCTCTGCAGTGCATTAACTAATAAAGGTTTCATAATGTACTACAGTGCATTTCCCACTGAGTAACAACTTTTTAAATTTTATTTTTCATTTAAGCTACCCATTATTTTATATGTACCTATCTCATGGTGAAAGACCTGGAAAAAACGTGCAAAATATTTTGGGGCTGATTTATGAGAGGCTTGCGCTGCCGGAGCGTCATTTTTTTTTTTTAAGCTCCGGTGGCACAAGCGTCTCAATCATATCTATGAGGCAACGAAAAGTCACACTGCATGGCTTTACATGGCCTCATAGATATGGAGTAAGACAAAGCAGCGCAAGTCGCTGCCTTGCCTTAGTCCGTCAAGTAGGTGTTACATGGGCATTGTGGTGGGTGTACACACACAACACCCATGGATTTTGACGCTGCCCCAGATTTACAAAACCATGTAAACCTGGAGGAGGGCCAAAACCTTACACCTCCCCCACAGCAGGCGTAACGAGGAGAAATGTTTTCATTTCTCCTCGTTTTTTCCTCTTTCTATGTGTGTTGTATTCTGCAGCTCACATAGAAAGAGGAAAACACCTCTCGGGATTGTTTTTGTGCAGGAAGGTGCCCCTTCCTGCACAAAAACAATCCTGCCTACATTGGCGCTAGGCAGCAATTTGTGCGTCAACGCAGGGGGAAAGGACAGGAATGCACCATATTTCATAAATAAGGTGCATTCCTGCCCTGTCACATTGGCGTAGGCCAGCGCAGCAAGAAGACTTGCGGCATTGACCTATGCCAATTCCTCATAAATGAGGCCCTTTGTTTTTAGCCACACCTTTGACAACGCTTCCACGCTCACTGACCTTTGGTGTGATAAACACTGTTTAATATTATTTCCCCACAGGGCCAGCTTTAGCACTGGTGGCACCCAGTGCGACAATGTTTTTTGGCGCCCCCCAATGACCACCTCCGCCACGGTTTCCCTCCCTACCACCCTTTAACATTCTCCATAACCTCTCTCTCAGATGTATTTAATTAATTTTATAGCGTCACTCATAAAAGTGAAGGGTGTCAGAGCACTTTACATAACACACATTACACAGAGACAATCAATCATAGGTGTGTAAATTAGTGTATAGTAAATGTTACATAAGACAGAGGACAACAAGTGGTGGATTCACATGTCATCCATACAGGTAGGCAGTATAGTTGAAGAGTACTTGGTCTGGAGAAGCACAAACTCTAAATTTAAAATGTAACACAAAGGATTTGGGCTCTCTTTAATAACAAGAACTGATTTGTACCCAAATGAACCCTTTTTGCAACATTAGAATAATTAAACTCTGGGGAAAACAAAATACATACGCTCTAATCTATACCTTGAAGTCTGCAGGCAGTTCTTTGATGACAGTTAATAGCTCCCTGTAAACTGCACCTAACAAAAGGAAGTCTCTGACAAAAGCAGTAACCCACTGACCTGTTAACATTATATTCACTTTGTGATCTGCATGGTACATGTTCTTTGCAGCAGGCATATTAACCCTCTGCGCTACCTTACCATGAATCAAAACTTCCACGAGTCAAAACTTCTACTAGACAAAACTCCGATCTCGCCAGGAAGATTAATCACCAGAGTTTTCTTGACATTTTAATTGTTGACTGAAAATTGCTGGAGGCCAGGAACGCGGCAGCAGGTGCTTTTAAGCACAATATAAACTAGCAAACAGGCACCCCCATGTGAAGGCAGCACCCGGTGCGGTGGCACCGCTCGCACCGCCCTAGAGCCAGCCCTGTTTCCCCACTGTAAAAATGATTTGCTATGGGAATTGGGGGCGTTTATGGTTGTCGATAGTTGTCAATGATGAGGAGTACCAAGTTCTAGAAATGTTTGTCAGGAGGGGGTCCTTATGCCTAAAAAATCTTGACGGGGGTCTTGGCATCAAAAAGTTTGAAGACCTCTGAGTTAGATGAACCATGTACGTTCCAAGAGCAAATGTTTAATGATTCCATCGTAAGGCAATTTGTCTTATGAGTTACTGAGCCAAATTTCATTTCTTTTTACGTTTATTAGCGTGGCGGGTAGCCAGCTACAATCTGAAGTCAATTTATTTTGGTCTACTATTTAAGAGCATTGTCTCCCATGAGTCCCCAAGTAATTGTTAAATTAGCAAGCAATATTTATGATAGCACATTTTTTACCAGTAGCATTTCCACGAAAGAAAGTTGTATCATAGTGAGCCAACAAAAGCTTGTCAAACCCTCCTTTATTTTAAGGCGTGATAATTCCATCTGGTCAGATCTCCAGTAGCGCGGGATGAGGTCGTGAGACTGCGAGGGAGTGGAGAGGGCCAAGTATGGGCAAGTATCAGATGCAGAGCGAGGACACCTCATAAGAAAACAGCATGGGTCAAACGCCTCAGTGCTGCCGCTGCCACTGCTGCTGACTGCCACTGACTGTTAAGCCATCGGGCCGTCAACAAAACACCGTCCAATACCAGTTGCACCGGCTATGCTTGGTGTTGCACCAACGGCAATAATGGCAGTAATGCGGCAGAGATGCAGTAGTAGCCACTATAGCTATGTTGTTCATCCAGCCGTCTAGCCACTGCCTCAGCACTCTCCGACCTCTGTGTTCTCTTCCAGGTGTGAGCGAGGAGGCAGCAGCAGCAGGAGTGTGCATGTAAATGCGTGGATACGTCAACAAGTCCTCCAAAGATGTTTTAAACGGTATGCTTATCAATTTTTGGGCCTCTCTGCACAGCACACTGAGAAAAGGTCAGATATGTGCCAAATGTATTACCATTTTGAGTGAAAGTGTGTGAAGGTAGGCACAGCTTTTGAAATTGTTTCTCCAGCTTTGCTTAAATGTCTAGAATTTTGCTCATGTTATTGACATGCCTACTGTACATATTGTTGGTTGCCAACATTAGTTAAGATGTTGAATTTTGTTAATTTTGACTTTGTTTGCTTGCTTCTATGTAGATTTTATTAATTTTTATATATTATTTGTATTGAGCGCTTTTCGTTGCATGGCGTGATTCCTGTTTTTTCTCTAGTACTGTTAGGGAAGTCTGACTTGTTCTTTTGTTCAAACAATTTCAGTGCTTCACTTCATCAGTTTTTCAGTGTGTTCTTTTCCCTTTTGAATTTGTTTGCTTTCAACTTCCAGATATGGCTTCAAACAGGGTGCCTGCTGCTGAATCTGGGATCCAGTTCAGAACTGGAGGAGATGCATGTTTCAGAGACTGACACCACATCTGATGCTGAAGGTGAAAAGGACGGTGCTGCCAGTGCTTTCTCTCTCAGAGAGGACTTGTCAGAGGAAACTGATTTCTCTGATGATGGTGACACATCTATTGTAGGGGGTCAAGGTCCTTAACTGTTGAAACAGAAGTGGAAGCTCCACAGAAATTCTCAACCTTACCCAGAGTCTCTTAGACTGTGCCTCTTCGGCGCAAGGGCATAGGAGTAACTGATGTGAATTGCTCTGGATGGGGTCCAACCTTTCCTACCTCCTTTTACTGAAGTTGCTGGTTGTTCTGTGGACACAGACCAATTCAGTCCTATTTATTATTTGTATCCCTTCGGAGATTACAGATTTCTTAGTAAGATGGTCATTGAAATGGTCTTCTAAGCAGAACAATATTTGACCGAGTAAAGGGACAGGCTTCAGCCCCTTTCAAGAGTGCACCAGTGGACTCCAGCCAATATTGAAAAATTGAGGAGGTTTTAGGCTCTTCTCATCTGATGGGCATTATTTACAATTCAACAGTGTCCTCTTACTGATCCTGTGGCCCAGTGTGCAAGCCATTGTTCTCTGCTGCCATACATATCAATTGTATTTTGGTTTTGCAGCTCATGCTGCATTTCACTGATAAGAAACAGGCCCTTCCCTGAGACCAATCAGACTCTGATCGGCTATTCAAAGTTTGTCCTGTGCTGGACCACTTTGCTGGGCATTTCAAAGACATTTATAGACCAGGATAAAACATAGCTTTGGATCAGTCATTGGCGTTATACTAAGGATGACTGCTGTTTAAGCAATGCATCAAAAGCAAGGGGGTTTGGTATGATATTAAATTGTACCTACTTTGTGAAAGCTCTGCCGGCTATACAACCTGTGAGTGTACACAAGGAGGGATTCTGGCATTTCACCACCTGTTGCCCTTAGTAGTTAGCTACCAGTGGGAAAATTGTTTGGGATCTTGTGTGCCCCTTTATTGAGCAATGGGCACCACTTGCATGTAGACAATTTCTACATTGGAGTTCCCCTTTTCAGGGAGTTGCATTTTATCACCACCCCCACTTGTGCTACAATTAGGAGTAAAAGAATTGGGTCTCCAGTGGAGCTGGAATACAGAAATATTGCAAAAGGGCAGTAAATTGCTTTACAATGTAAGAAACTACTAGTCCTCAAATTCCAAGATCACAGGCAAGTGTATCTTTTGACCACATTCATGGCGCAACACAATCCTCAGTCTCCATGCATTGTCAGATGGGGGAAGTCCAGAGCCTAGTTGCATTCTGGACTATGACAAATAACTGGGTGGGGTTGACAAGTACCACCAGGTGCTTCAGCCTTACAATATTACACATAAGACCTACATCTGGAATGAGAAGCTGGCTGTGCACCTGATGCAAATGGCAACATACAATGCATATGTTATATATTGCCATTCAGCTTCTGGATGCAATAATCACTTTCTTTACTTTGAGAAGGCAGTCATCCTCAAACTTGTTTCACTTGAAACTAGAGCTATTCACACTGAGTTGGAGTGCATTTCAAGCTTGCTTGGGAGTCACTTTCCTGAAATACTTCCTCCAACAGAGAAGAAACACACACCTTATTGGAGTTGTCAAGTTTCTGACAGAAAGGGAATAAGATGAGACATCAGGAACTACTGTCTCCAGTGTCCCTCAAGTCCTTCTCTATATCATCCACAATGTTTTATTTTGTATCACACAAACAAGAACTTTGGGGAGATCATTGAGAAAGGAAGTTTCGTCGTGCAAGACTTCAGGCACCTTTTCCTTATTGTCTCTAGTAACTAGGAACAAATTTGTCTTGGTTGTGGTCTGCTTGCCATATCCCCTCTTCAACAAAATGTGCTGGGTGTTCTATCCACTGTTTTAAAAGTGCATTACAGTCAATGCACTGCACATAAATTTGGGCAGGACCCCCACAATCTTTTGACAGCATACTTAGGGGCCGATTCCGATTCGGGCCGGAAATCTCTCTGACCGAGCCGGACCCAGAGAGATTTCCGACCGAATCGGACCCGTGCAGCCCGACTGAACGAGTACGATGCGTCCGTATGCTATCGTACTCGAGTCGGTCGGACTCCCATTGAAGTGAATGGGAGCCGGTCGTACAACGCGTACGCGGGCTCCCATTGCCTCAATGGGTGCGAGGCGAACAAGGGCGCCCCCTACAGCGGGTACGTGGCGAAGCGACTCGCGCCGTACACGCACAGGTAGGGGGGACCCATGGGTCCCCCCTGTGTGCGACTCGCGCGGCTACGCGTACAGGGGGGTCCGACACGGACCCCCGAAGTACGGCTCCGACTGATCTTTTGAGCCGGATGGCGCGTGTCGGTCGGACTGCTCGCGCGCGCATCGTACTTACCTGGCCGGGGAACGTCTCCATTGCGCGGTGCGAGTCGTGTCCGAGCGAGTCGGTCGGTGCGGTTAGACCCGGGAACGAGTCGGTCGGAGCGGTTGGGACGCCCGAACGAGTCGGTCGGCGAATTCGCATCGTACTCGCTCGTCCGGACGAATCGGTCGGGAAATAGGGCTCCGAATCGGATCCGGTTATGCCGAATCCGATTCGGAGCCCTACCGGCCGAGATCGGAATCGGCCCCTAAGTCTTTCCTGGAAGTGCATTAAGGGAACGTAGCAGAGCAACTTGCCCCAGAATGTTTGCCCTGTTGTTCTAAAGTAGATAGAGTCATACGGTCCAAGACCATATTGACATTTAATGGCCCAGGTTTGATTGATTCATTCATACTATGTGTGCTTGGCCCAGGCACATAACTGGGGTAGCCTTATTACTGGGAAACACATAGGAATGCTGGATTGTAGGAGTTTGTGAAACCACACAGATTCCAGAACGTTCCCTCACAGAACTGTGAAAGAAATGTGTGATTTCAGGGAACATTTGAGGTTTGCAAGGCACTGTGGGTAAGGCAGTATCATAACATACACACTAAGCACACCACCCCGGGCTCAACTGGGTGTGTAGTTTTCTAAAGTGTCTGGGTCTGGTAGGATTCCCTGGGTGGCAGCCGAGCCCAGGTCCAAAACCTGCACTTACGCCCATCGCTAAATCAGAACATTTTTCCACAGGAAATGTTGACATCTTCATGTCGCATTTTGGGGGCTCTCCTTACATGATAGTTGGGCCCACCCACACAAGTGAGGGACTGTTTATTTCGGGATATGTGATGAAATGCTTGGTGCCAGGAAATTTGGCGATTCCCACTGATTTTATATCTTTGTCTCACAGAAATAAGGAGAAAATTAATGTTTTTTGCCAAAGTTTGAGTTTTCATGGGCATTGTGGGTGAGTAAAGATAAGGGGAATCCATGCATGCCACACAACCTTGGAATCTCTGGTGTGTTTATTTTTCAGAAATGTTTGGGTATGACAGGTTACACTGAGTTGTTTTGAGTACAAAAATTGATCTATCCATGTTGCATTTTGGGCCTTTTCTGTCATGTATGCTGGCCCAACCACATAATTTGGGTTCTGCTTTTATTGGGACAACTGTGGAACACTGGGTGGTAGGAAATGTGTGGATTCCTGTAGATTACAGAATGTTTCCTCACAGAAATATAAGGAAAATGTGTGTATTTAGCCACAGTCTGAGATTTGCAAGGTTTTCTTGGTAAAAATGTTGTGAAATCTATGCAAGTCACAACATCCTGGACTCCCCCTGGCCTCTGGTTTTCAGAAATTTGTGGGTTTGGTAGGATTCCGTGGGTGGCAGCAGAGTCCACATCCAAAATACACAGATCCCCACATTGCAAAAAAAGGGTTGATTTTAAGTGGAAAATTTGATCTATCTATGTTGCATCTATCCTTTTCCTTTGCAGGTGCTGGGCCCACCCATGCAAGTGGGATACCATTTTTATCAGGAGGCATTTGGAAACGTTGGGTGGTAGGGAATTTTTTTCTCCAAACAGATTTCAGAACTGTTCCTCACAGAAATGTGAGGGAAACCTTGTAAGATCCACACAAGTAACACCACCCTGGACTTCCTAGGGCACCTAGTTTCAAAGATGTCTGGGTTTGGTAGGATTCCCTGGGAGGTGGTTTACCTGAGCTAAAATACACAGCTACCCACGTTGCAAAAAAAAGGTTGGTTCTACGTGGAAAAAGTTGATCTGTCCATGTTGCGTTCAGGGGCCTTTCCTGTTGTAGTTGCTGATCCCACCCACACAATTGAGTACTGTTGTATTGGATGATGTGTGGGAATGCTAGGTGCTAGGAAATTTGTGGGTCCTCCTAGATCTCAAAAGTTTCTCTCACATAAATATGGGGAAATGTGTGCTTTTTTGCCAAAATGTAAGGTCTGATGGGTATTGTGGGTACGAAAGGTAAGCCAGACCACCCAGGACTGCTCTGAATGTCTAATTTTCAGATATGTCTGATTTGGTAGCTTTCCCTAGGTAGAGGCTGAGCACAAACCCAATGTACATCCTACCCACATTGCATAAAAATTGATTGGTTTTAAGTGAAAACAGTTGATCTGTCCATGTTGTGTTTTGGGGCCTTTCCTGGTGTTTTTCTTGACCCACCCACACAAGTGGATCACCATTTTTGTCAGGAAAAGTTTGAGGATGCTAAGTGGTAGAAAATTTGGGGATCCCTGCACATTACGGAACATTCCCTCACAGTAATTTGAGGAAAATAAATGTTTTTTTGCAAACCTTTGTGGTGTGTAAGGGCTTCCAGGTAGAAAAATATTGTGAGATACATGCAAGTCACGCTACTCTTCACTCTCTGGGTGGCTAGTTTATAAAAATGTCTAGGTTTGGTAGGATTCACCGTGTGGCAGTCAAGTCAATGACCAAAATACACAGCTACTCACATTGCAAAAAATGTGCTGGTTTTCGGTGAAAAAATCTGACATGTCCATGTTGCGCTTAGGAACCGTTCCATTTGCAGGTGCTTGGCCCACTCACACGAGTAAGGCACCATTTTTCTTGGCATGTGGAAATTCTGGGTAATAGGAAATTTGTGGCACCCCGCAGATACTGGAATTTCCCCTAAAAAATGTGACGATAATGCATGTTTTTGCCACGCTTTAGGTTTGTAATGGCTTCTAGGTAAAAAAAATCACTGAGTGATCCAGGCAAAACACATCACCCTGGACTCCCAGGGGTGTCTAGCTTTCAGAATTGTCTGGGTTTGGTTAGATCCCCTGGGTGCCGGCTGAGCTCAGGCCCAAACCACAAAGCTATCAACATTGCAGGAAAAGGGGTTGATTTTGAGTGGAAAATTTGATCTATACATGTTGCATTTTGGAGACTTTCCTGTCGTGGGTGCTGGGCACACCCACGCAACTGTCAGAAGACGTGTGGGAATTATGGGTGGTAAAAATGTTGTGAATCTCCATATTTTCTGAAACTTTCCCTTCGAGAAATGTGATGAAAATTTGTTTTTTTAGCCATAGTTTGAGGTTTGCAATGCCTTCTTTGCAAACCATGCAATTTACACCATCCTGGACTCCCCTGGATGTCTACATTCCAGAATTGTCTGAGTTTGGTAGGTTTTTTGTAGGTGACGAGCAAGCAGGGATCCAAATTTCCCAATAACCCACATTGCAAAATTGGGTAATTTCTCTCTCAGATTTTTCGATATCTCCACGTCGTGTTTCGTAGCGTTTTATAGAAGGGTGCTAATTGTAGCCATACAAGTGGGGTAGTATTTTCCTCGGGAGATATGTCAGATTGCTGGGTGGTAGGAATTTTGTGGATCCTATCATCTTTTGGAATTTCTCTCATGGAAATGGGAGAAAATGGGTGTTTTTAGCCAACATTTGGGGTTTGAGGTTTGCAAGCCATTGTGCATTATAAAATATTATTGGAGCTACATGGGTTACACACCCTGTTCTCCCATAGCTGTCTAGTTTTCAGAAATGTCTGGGTTTAGTAGATTTGCCTGGGTGGCAGCTGAGCCAGGGTGCAAATTCTGTTGCTACCCACTTTGCAAAAAATTTAATGGTTTTGTTAGGTGAAATGTGAAATCTCCAGGTTGCAATTTGGGATTTATTGTGTTGTTGTGACAGGCCTAGCCACACAAGTGGGATATCATTTTTATCAAGAGACGTGTGAACACAGAACAGTAGAACATTTGTTATTACCAATGGAATTTCTCTGCAATTTGGGCTTCTAAATGTAATACAGTGATAAGAAAGAAGACATTTTTCAAAATTCCTTCTGAATCACATGATAGTATGGCAAATACCAAATTCAAAGATGTTCAAATAACCATTGTTCCTAAACTCAGTATCTTGTGCACCTTTCAGAAATATATAGCGGAGAGGAAGAGGCCTAACGGCTAGACTGGTCGACCTCGAAGCTGGGGAACCGGGTTTGAGTCTCGGCAAAGAAGCTCAACATCCTGTGATTCTGGGCAAATCACTTAATCTCCCTGTGCCTAACAAAATTAATGTGTCCGTCTGTAATGCAACTGGTGCTCATGTAAAGCGCTCTGATACCTGATAGCTTCAGGTCGAGTCTGCACTATAAAGCTCAAACAAAAAAACAAAAAAACAAATATATATATTTGCTGCCTCTTCATTGGCCAAGGATCCACCAGCCATATGGCAGGACCGTTTTAATGACTGTGTTTGTTTTATTAACGGCTTTTCCGCACTGATGACGGCAAGAGCCAGAAACGCGTCTGCGGATGTTTTATAGCCGATACATACCCCGTGAGTGCACCGGACCTTGGGAGTATTATGAACTCCTTGTTTTTTGCTGTTTTATATGCGGTTTCCACCACCGCTCCCGGTTGCACCCGCCGCGAGTTCGGCAAGCCCCAGGTGGAACACTGCTTTGGATATATATATATATATATATATATATATATATATTACCTACTGGCGGTCGCCAGTAGATAGAAATAGTTAGGACCTAGTTTCCATAGGAAAAGCGTTTTTTGATTTGCCAATATCTTTGGCGCCGTTTGACGAACCCTCGTGAAATTTTCAAAAAGAATCGGGCGCTCCGGTCAACTCCTGGTTTGAAAGTTTCGGGGTGATTCATCAAGCGGGGACCGAGAAACAAGGGGGGGTCCCAAAACACGTTTTATCCATTTTAATTTCCATAGGAAACTTTAGACAAAGCTACAGCCTCAACTGCTGAAAGGAATTACAAAAAATTTTGCAAAAAGGTAGCTCTTGGTTCAGAAAGCGTGCTTTTTAAAAAATGGTGTATATCCGTTCAGTAGTTCCTGAAATATTCATATTTAAAATATTTATATATCTGGTGACCGCGATGGTTCCGCAAACGTTCCCGAGCACGAGCTTGATTCTGATTGGGTGCCAACACTCTAAACTAAAAAAGTGTTGGCAGCCATCTTGTGACTTGGTTGAACCCAGTCACAAGAAAAAAGGTCAAAAAACAAGAAAAGGGGGCAGGGTAGAAACACACTGACCCCCTAGGCCTGAGGGCCAAAAAAAGCATTTTTTTAAAAAGAATTCGGCTGGATTCACGTAGGGTCTGCGAATCCGGACGATTTAAAAAATAAATAAATGAAGTGCGGTCTCCTGCACTTCGTTTTCTTGAAGCCCCCGGGTGGGCCAGGTCCCGGGGGCAAAGTTTAATAATGGTGTGGGGGCCCTCGGGGGCCCCCGCAGCCCAGGGACTGCCACCTCGCCAGGGCTTTGTTTATAATATGTGGGGAGGCACGCGACCCCCCCGCAGCCCCGGGGACCGCCACCTCCCCAGGGATTTCAAATTTAAATGCGGGGGGCCTCGTGCCCCACCCTCAGCCCTAGGGACCCCCACCTCCCTGGGGCTTTATTTAAATTACAAAGGTGTGGGGGGGGCTCCTGCCCCCCTGACACTGCCCCGGGGACCACCACCTCCCCGGGGCATAGAGTAATTTAAATACAGGGGTCCATAGCGGACCCCCGGCCTCGATGACCACCACCTCCCTGGGGCTTTAAAAATATGTTGGAGGGGGGCTGCGCTGCCTCCCTCTTGGAGCCCTCCTTGGCCCTGGGGACCGCCAGCCCCCAGGGCCGGCTCCAGCAATGTCCCGGGGTGCCCACCCCCGGCACATTGCAGTTTGCTATGGCAGGGCGGGAGCCCTGTCATAGCAAACACTGATTCGCTTCATGGAAGCGAGAGTAGGAAACCTGCTCTTGCTTCCATGAAGCAAAGCAGAATTGCTTTTGGACAAGGGGAGCTGCATGTCAGCAGCTCCGCTTGTCCAAATGCAATGCCGGCTCCCGCAGGAGGCGGGGAGCCGGCAGGGACCGCGGGGGCATTGGGGCTCCCCGCAGTCCCCAACGTGAGGCCAGGCCCCGGGGGATGGGGTCTTCAGGGCCAAAAGTGGCCAAGGGAAGGGGGGCCACGCAGCCCCAATCCCATAATAATAATAAAAAAATAGTTTTAAAAGAGGCAATGCCCCAGGGGATGGGGTCCCTGGGGCCAATAATGGCCTCAGGAGGGGGGCCACGTGGCCCCCTTCCTATTTTTAATACAAAAAAGATAAAAAATGTCTTAGGCCATGGGGGATGGGGTCCCCAGGGCCCACAAATTATTAAGAGAAGGGGGGCCACACAGCCCCGTCTAACAATAAAAACAGAAGCTGGCATCTCACCGGAGGCCCCGTCCCCTCCCTGCACCACTCTGCAGACGCGCTTCCTGGCGCTTTCTGGGTTGGGGGATTAAGTCCCCTAGAATCTTCAGGGTCCTTAGGGGCCAACTAGCCCACCAGATACCTCCAGTAAGCCCCACACAGTGGGATTGCTGAGAGGTGGTTCGAGGCCACGCCCCTTTTTACACCACTCTGCAAACGTGCCTCTTGGCGCATTGCTGGTGGGGCGATGAGGTCCTCTTGTGTCCTGAGGACCTCAGGACTAAAGTGGACTTCATCCCCCAAGCAGCAGTGTGCCAGGAGGCGCGTTTGCAGAGTGGTGTAAAAAGGGGGCATGGCCTCGGACCAGTCTCAGCAATCCAGCTGTGTTGGTCTTACTAGAGATGACAGGAGGGATAGTTGGCCCCCAGGGACCCTCAGGAGGCAAGGGGACTTCATCCCCCAACAAAGAGCACGCCAGGAGGCACGTTTGCAGAGTGGTGGAGAAAGGGGGCATGGCCTGTGTCCAGCTCTCAGCAATCCCACTGTGTGGCGCTTACTGGAGGTAACAAATAGGCTAATCGGCCCCTAAGGACCCAAACAAGTGAATGGGACTTTAACCGCTTCGCCGCGATCGGAATTCCGCCCAGGTGCTGGACATTCCGATCGCGGGTGTGGTCGTGACGAGCTCAGCTTGTCATGCGCACAGCGCGACCGCGCAGCATGACGAGCTGAGCTCGTCATGAGCATCGAAGGGGTTAATCCCCCTCCAAGAGCGGGCCAGGGAGCGCGTTTGCAGACTGGTGGGCACAGGGGGCGTGGACTGCTTTGAGAACTTACCAATGCTGCTGTGTGGGACTTACTGGAGGTAATAGGCCCCAAAGGTTGTCCTTGGGGGCAAACTACCTCTCCTGTTACCTCGAGTAAGTCCCACACAGTGGTATTGCTAAGAGGTCTTCGGAGGCCACGCCCCCTTTCTCCACCACTCTGGAAGCGCACTTCCTGGCACACTACGGGTTGGGGGATGAAGTCCACTTTACTCCTGAGGGACTTTGGGGGCCAAGAAGCCCTCCTGGTACCTCCTGTAAGTCCTACGCAGCAGAATTCCTGAGCGCTGGTTGGTAGGTCCAGCCCACTTTCTTCACCACTCTGCAAACGTGACTACTACGTTATAGTTATAAATTAGCATTTAAAAAACCTTAGAAATTCATTGAAAAAAACATAGGTTTCAGGGACGTTATAGTTAGTAATTAGCATTTTAAAAACCTTTGAAATGCACTGAAAAAACCATAGGTTTCAGGGACGTTATAGTTAGCAATTAGCATTTAAAAAACCTTTTAAATTCACTGAAAAAACCATAGGTTTCAGGGACATTATAGCTAGAAATTAGCATTTAAAAAACCTTAGAAATTCACTGAAAAAACCACAGGTTTCAGGGACGTTATAGTTAGTTGGGCATTTCACTCTTACAAAACCAGAGAAATTCGGCCGTTATAGTTAGTTGAGCTAACTATAACTCTCGCCCCGCAATGCACTGCTGATGACGTCACATATTGCATCACTCATGACATGGTCAGTGACATCACTGATGACATCACAAATGACATCACTGATGACATCACTGATGACATCATCCAGTGACTGAGTGTTTCTAAAAAGTTTAAGAATGTTATATATATATATATATATATATATATATATATATATATATATATATATATATATATATATATATATATATATATATGCTAAGGTGTATTGAAGAATGAGTAGGTGTATGAGTGTCTGAATGGATGATTTACTGGGTGCATGACTGACTGTATAAGTGAGTAATTAAACGTGTCTTAGTGGATGCATGGGTGAATGACTAATCTGTGTGAATGTCTGTATCAGTCTGTCAGTTGGTATGTAAGTGGCTGCATGGGTTGGTGAGTAGCTATGGCAAATTTCACAGTGCTCCACCATTTCCAAAACGCAGGGATGCACCGTATTTACAACAATACGGCACAACCCTGAGTTTTCCCTAGTACTGGTGCTAAAAATTGCTGCTTAGTGCCAATACAAACACCCTTGCGCCATAGTACAAGGGTGCCTGCATTGCACACCTAGATGTAGCAAATTGTCATCATTTAATTATTGTTTATGTGCAGGAAGTGACACCTTCCTGCACATAAACAATCATCAAATTAATTTTGCTCTTTCTATGTGTGCTTCAGAATACAGCATGCAAAGAAAAAGCAAAAACGAGGGGAAATAAAAGACTTTCTCCTCGTCCGCCAATCTAATGCATGCTATTGTATGGTGTTAGTTTTTGGTGCGGTCTCAGATTTACAGATCGTGGTACATCTGGGGCAGCGCCAAAAAGCAATGGGTGTTGCGGTGCAACACCTATTGCACGCCCCTTTCATGCAGAAAACGGTGTGAAAGGGTACAATATTTCCAAAGCGGCGTTAAGCCACAAAAAGTGACTTAATGCCACTTTGTAAATATGGTGCAGAGCATGTGTCACCAGAACATCCAGAAAAACTACGTTCCGGTGGGGCAATACCTTTGTAAATATTCCCCTTAGTTTCTTTGGGAAAACCTTGAAGGACCTACACAAATGACCCTTTGTAAATTCAGAATTGAGTCTACTTTTCAGAAATGTTTAGCTTTCTGGGAACCACTGTTTTTTTACATCTGTTTCCACCAACAACTACAAGGAGGTTGAAACCACAAAACCTAAGAAAAATGGACTACCGCTTACAAAAATGCAAAAATGCAAAAACATTGTTAAAAAATATGTTTTTGTATACAACTCTGCTTGTTCCTGAATGCTGGGAATATATTGATCCTAGCACAGCAAACCTTTCATTGGTGTTATTTTTTTTAGAAAGAATTTCTTTCTTGCATGGTATTTTGTCCCATTTCCTCTCCCAAAAAACAGAATTTAGCTACAGTTTGGCTATTTTCTTGGTCACCTCTAGGAGAATCTACAAACACTGGGTACCTTTAGAATCCTCAGGGTGTTGAGAAAAAGGCCACACATTTGGTGTGAATGATGAATGCCTTTTGTGGAAAAAGCTCAAACTACCCAAACATCTAAAAAAGGGCTTAGCACTTGTGTGAATGGAGGGGGGTCTTAGCAGCCATGTGGTAAAAGGGTCTAACAGCAGCAGCATATGTTACCTCCCATCAGATCTCTCCTCCCCCACGAAAAATAAACACCAACTTTTCTCAAAAGGAAATAAAGTTTCACAGGTGAGCACATCAAAGATGCATAAGAGCTCCCTGCTTGAACGCTATGTATCGGTAACATCAGTAGATTTGTGTCTATGTCAAACACTTCAAAACAACCTGGACCAAAAGCATATCGGTTCTATTAAAAGGGCTCAGAAAACCAAGACCAAGTCTTTTATTATTTCTGGTAAATATTCTAAAGTTAACTATGATAGCATTAAAACTAACAGATCCCACACACAGTTAAAACAAAGGCATAGAGGTATTGCTTGCATGTGCTTGTCAGTTTGTCAGTGAAAGTCCTGACAGATCTTAATGTATGCATTTTCTTGTGTAGTGCGAGATGCCAAATGAATTGCCTCAGGTCTTTCATATTTTCTTGGAGCAGGACCAAGACTGATCTACATAAGGTAGGCCTCTTTCTGGAATGGCACAGTGAGCAAAAAATGATGACCTGGAATGGGGCCGAATGATTGCCAGTGGCTGAGATTGATGCAACTATTCCTTCCATCACCTTGTTGTTTTTGCAGCAGATACATTAAGTGTGATGGGTATGCCCAAACATGGGCCCTGGGTTCCTTGTGCAATAGGACTCAAGCTAATCCTCACTGATGAGACCTAAGTAGGTCAAAACCACTCTGAGATTGCTTGTGTTCCCATCTGGAGGGGGCCTGCCATCGCAGCTCAGGCTGGACTGCTCTTTTCGGAATAGGATTAAAACTGATTTGCATAAGGTGGGTCGCTGTCTACAATAGCAGAGTGGTTGAGAAACGACAGTATGGAATGATGCCCTGAGTGATATCCAATGGCTGAGATTGATTCAAGCATTCGTTCCATCACTTTCCTATTTTTTCAAAAAGAAAAAAAAGGCAGAAGGTGATCAGCTTACATGCCCATGAACATAGGATAGGAGAGGAAACCAGGATTCAATGCCACAGGTGTTGAAACTTGAATTTATTCATTTTGTATGGAAACATCTGTTTTTCCAGCAAAACCTCTCAGCATAAATCTCTCAAGATTTAGTCACACAACTATAAACAAATAGGCACTGAAATATCATAAGGTATATTGATTATTGTACAACACATTAGTGTTCTGAAATGAATGGCTGGATTTCCTCTTCGTGTAAGTACAGTTATTGCAGCTCCCACAACACACTTTATCAAGTGTTTTATGATGTCTGCGCAATCTGCAATATATTACATTATAATAGAGTTTGTAATAAAAATATCAACTTTGCATGCAACAGGCTTTAAACTTATTGGCCCTACTCAACATTAAGAGAGAATGGTGGCCCGCGATTTGCGGGTCGACGTCGAGTTGCACAGCCATATGAACACTGGTATTCAAATTAATACACATTAACCGTAGTATATCCAAATTCATCCTTTTTATTTCATTGTTTTTTCCAAATTCATCCGTCATGTCAAAAGATACGAAATTCGATAATCTTATGCGTTTTAATTGCTCCATGATTGCCCATCCAGGCCTACACATGAACATATACGAATTTCGGGTTTTTAAATCATTGGTCAAATCGGGAGTTTCAGCTCAATTTGGGAGTAACGCTTGGGGTTTGCACATTTATCATGTTATACACGGCGATGCACGTTTTAGATTAGCAGGATGCAGGTTTAGTTTTGTTGTTGAAACAGGAGGTCACACGACAGGATTAATTTTTTATTATAAAATCGGGGAACACGAAGCACAGGAATGTGATTGTTGCTGGTTTTGAGGATTATGCTGATTCATTTAAGAAAAGTGGGGAGAGATATGTGGGATAATGAATTTTTTATTATGTTGGGTGTTGAATATATGTGGCTGATATATATTTTCATAAATCACAGATACCCCTGACGAAGGTTAATGAGGACCAAAATGCATTGGGTGTGATGTTATCGAATGATTTGGAGGACCCGAAATTCGTATATGTTCATGTATAGACCTGGATTGGCAATCATGGAGCAATTAAAACGCATAAGATTATCGAATTTCGTATCTTTTGACGTGACGGATAAATTTGGAAAAAACAATGAAATAAAAAGGATGAATTTGGATATACTACGGTTAATGTGTATTAATTTGAATACCAGTGTTCATATGGCTGTGCAACTCGACGTCGACCCGCAAATCGCGGGCCACCGTTCTCTCTTGATTTCAAGCAATGTGCGCAAGAAATGGAGCACATACGAGTGCTGCACGCTAAACTTGATAAAAAGCAAACAGGAACTTCAATGAACTAAAATATGGGTGTGCTTCAGGACATCGTTCCCTACTCAACATTGCCAACTGGAGGCCAACACAGTATCTCCTTCTTGCCATCCAGACTCTGATCTTTTCATGTCTCAGAAACTCATGCTCCAAACCCTGTGAGCCCCTGCAACCCACAGGGCAATGGAAGAGAAGAACCTACCTGTTCCTTGTACTTGATGATCCTTTTCCAAGGATTGTCAATCACTGCAGCTGCTTTCTGCTCACCACTGCTGTTTCTTCGACACCCGCCACCAAAAAAAAGACAGAGTGTTTATACTGCTGGAATTTATAACTGGTCAGCCAAGTGCTGTACTCTAGTGCTACATGTGTTGTGATGTACATGGTACCTTACAAACTCTGTGCTTTGACGGAAGGTAAGGTAACATAGAGTGACATCAATAAGAGACTTAGTTCACCTTGGAAAATCCTGCCTGAACTTGCTCAGGAAGAGACCTGTCTGGTACAGAGAACGCTGCTTGCTTATACTTAAAGAATTTCCAAGAACATAAAGCAAGGCTTGGTGGAGAATTTTATCTCCCGTTCTATCTTGAATTTCTGGGACCTGAAAGCTGTTAAAAGAGCTTAAGAAAATAGCCTTTTGCTGACAGAAATTTTTTGAAGTCTTTCAAGGGGAGACTACTCAACTCTGATACACCTCTCCTAAACCTAGAGCCTGGAGAAAAAGCAAGCTGTGTCAAGCTGAAAGAGAATCAGTAGACCAGTGGCATCTGTAAATTTCTACAGTCAGCCCAAGCGTAGCCCCTATCCTGTGTCTAGGGATTGGAGGAGACCCTTCAATCAATCATGATTTATAAAGCACAGCAAATCACCTGTGAGGGTCTCAAGGCACTGGAGTTGCTAACTGCTACGTGATGCTCTGTACATTCAAACAGTCTGGACTTGAGTACTTTCCTGAATTCCCAGGCGGATGAGGCAGTCCTGAGGTGCAGGGGAAGGTCATTCCAAGCTTTGATTGCCAAGTGTGAGAAGGAGTGTCCTCCGTTGGTGCTTCGGCAGAATCGGGGATGTCTGCGAGGAAGAGGGAGGTGGACTTTAGGTGTCTGACTGGTTGGTGAAAGGTCATGCGTTCTGCCTGGCCTCCCCAGAAGCAGAATCAACAGCTAACAAGGTAACATGCATCATTTCTCCCACATCCAACTCCCGCTCTAAATAATTGGAGTAAGGCTTACCACATTATGAAAGGAAATTTGCATACTACACCCCTGTCTTGAGTTCTTTTGGGCATATACCTATATAAAGGGTTTTTCAGAGGCAAGCAGCTAACTATGAGTAATATGTATTTTCTACTGCTAATTAAACTATGTATGTTTATTTGCTGCAACATTGACAAAGGAGAAATAATTTGCTATGTTTCCTGATATGTGCTCAAATTTACAGATGTATGATCAAAGCTGAGAAGTATATATGATGAACAATACGGAACATATAGCAGAAAAAAACAGATTTGAAATAAAAATAAAAACTTTGAAAAAGACAGGATGGAGTCTAAAGGCAGATGTGATCTGAAACTCAGAGAGAGACCATAATTCCTGGTTTTTTGTGTTGTACCCAAATGTGTGAACTACTCACGTACATGAATTCAAAGGCTCATTCTGGGTTTGTGCTAACAGCTCTGGGCAGGAGGATGAAGAATTTATTATTGTGCTTAGTCTTTAGATTTGCTGATAAGATTATTGGGCCCGATTCACAGAACTAACTTAAGACTAAATCCTAAACTTACTACCATTTTGGTATTCACAGAAGGCACTTACTCATTTTGGTATTCACAGAAGGCACTTACTTACTCATTTTGAGTAACTTACTCATTTTGAGTAACTTACTCATTTTGAGTAACTTACTCATTTTGGTATTCACAGAAGGCACATACTCATTGATGAGTAAGTGCCTTCTGTGAATACCAAAATGAGTAAGTTACACAAAATGAGTAAGTTACTCAAAATGAGTAAGTTAATCATTTTGGTATTCACAGAAGGCACTTACTCATCAATGTGAATCTGTGAATACCAAAATGAGTAAGTTACACAAAATGAGTAAGTTACTCAAAATGAGTAAGTAAGTGCCTTCTGTGAATACCAAAATGAGTAAGTGCCTTCTGTGAATACCAAAATGGTAGTAAGTTTAGGATTTTGTCTTAAGTTAGTTCTGTGAATCGGGCCCATTGTTAATAAATGGATATAGACAGAGATTTGTGAGTTACCAAACCCAGATATTTGGCTAGATGTGATGTCTTTAGATGAGAGTAGGCTTAGGCAGATTTTTAGTTGTGAAAGCATAATCTGCAGCATTTGTGTTGCAGAAGAAACACATATTGCTCCAGATTATACCATTTTTTAAAACCATCTTTATTGGGTTTTGAAATAGTCTTCATACAGCACACATGTCGGATATCTCATTGCAGGTATATGCAATCAGTATTATACAGTACAGATGTGCAATGCCCACATAACCATTCACAGCGAGATGGAATAGCAACTTTGGAACAGTAAATCCAGAACAGCAACTATGAGCCTAACCCTTATACACAGGAGGAGAATTCTAGAACGGTCTGGGTGCACCCTCCAACGTAAAGGGTGTCGGGGAATGAGGGGGACCCCACTATGTCCCGAGGGAACCAACCATCATGTATGGGGTAGTATGCAGGGACATAAAAGAATGTGGCGGGGTGAGGAGAGACAAAGTATTCCACTGCTGTCACCCAGAGGGCTCAGGGTCACGTACCAACAGGAGGGGGAAGGAGTCAGGGCACGAGGGGGACAAGCAAGCAGAGGTCCATCAGTTCCCATCACTGAGTCACACTCAGCAGCATGGGGGCCTTCCAGTGCATTGAGAGTGCCATCCTGACTAGCACCAGTGCCAAGCCTATGAAGCAAGTCGAGGTGCTGCTCGACCTCCTACGCCCATTGAGGCACAAAAGACAGCTGGCAGCATCATCAAGATCTGTGCGACCCATGACATGAGCAAGGACTTCCATCAATGGCCCAGGTGCACTCGGGCAGCTCCAAAGTAAATGTGCCATATCTGCCTCTGGGGCGTGACAGGGCCTACAGTCCAGTTGTACACCGGGAAACATTTTATGCAATCTGACTGGTGTTAAGTAGGCCCTGTGCAAAATGTTATGTTGGATATACTGAAAGCGGGAATCCTTGCGCGATGGATCAGAGCTCTACTCCACTCCTTCTCAGTCAGAGCACAGCCAATGTCCTGCTCCCAGGCACAATGCAGCTTCACCAAAGGGTCTTGGGTCCTGTGGGACATAGCCCTTGCAAACCTGGAAACTAAGCAGCTCCCACCCCCTATCGTGTGGAGTCTGCATTAGAAGTTGCAGGTCTGTTTCCATACCCGTAGTGCCTCATAGGCGCTCTAACTCCACCACCAGGCGTCTATGCGTCCTGAATTCACCCACCAGAAGATACATCCATTCTGCTAATAAGTCAAATGATAAGCTCCAGATTATACCATTACATCATGTTGCATCATCAATATTATTATCTCAAATATTAATTCTGAGTTTACTTTTTACCCAAACAAACTGTTCTGGTTATTTTTGAGAACAGAACGTACCTCATTTTTTCATAGAGAAAAGGTTATAGGGAGTGAGGCTGTAGTGCATCAGTATCAACTTCCTATTCCTGTCATGAAGATTCCCCCCTGTTTTTTGTTCAACCCTTTGGTTTTTTGGATTTGGACTACAGAGGGAAAACCCCACTCATCCTTTGTCTGCAACCTCTGCTGCATAGGCCAGCATGCACATTTTTACTTTTTTGGGGGAAATCAATAATGCTCTGTGCAGTACCTTGTAAAATGTTTGTTGCTTGAGGGAGGGCATGCACCACTATTTTTGTTCCTTTGTTAAAACTGTGTTTGTTGCTAAATGACCTGGAATTTAGAGCAATATAGCCTTGAGTATTTTGAGGCTGATGTTTTATTGCCTGGAAATCTTTCTGCTCAGCCTCCAAATAAGCAGAATCAACAACTAATGATGTGACATGCATTTTTTCTTGCATATCCATCTCCTTATCTAATTGCTTGGAATTAGTAAGGCTTATACATGAGTGGTTTTTATGAATATCTCTGAAAGGAAATTTGCCTACTACACCCTTGGTTTGCGTCTTGAGTTTTAAGCCTAAATCCTAAATAGACTATGATTAACATAGCAATATATATTTTTTACTGCTAATTAAAGCTGGTGTATGTTTATTTGCTGCAACACTGACAGACACAAGAGAAATGACTTGCTACTTTTCCGGATGTGAGCTCAAAGTTGCAGATGCATGATCAAACCTCAGAAGTATAAATGATAAACAATGCAAAAGATATAGCAGAAAAAAACAGATTTGAAAACAAAATGGAAATGTTGATAATGACCTAATATAGAACTTAATGGCGGATGTGAACAGAAGCTCAGAGAGAGACCGTATTTCCTGTTATCATGTGTTGTACCCAATTTGTGTACTTTACGTGAATCAGGTACATAAATCCCAGAGTCTCTTACTGGGTGTGTGCTAACAGCTCTGGTCAGGAGGATAAAAAATATAATATTGTACTTAGTCTCTAGAACTCCTGAATGGGTTATGGTTAATAAGTGCATATAGAATGAGATGTGTGATTTACACAACTTTCGGCTATATGCCACGGTTTTAGATGAATGTAGGATCAGGCAGAATTTTTGTTATGCCAGCATATTCTTGAGTAATCTACAGCATTTTGTTGCAGAAGAGACACACAATGCCCCAGACTATACAATTATGCCACATCATGTAAACTAGATGTCGGTTTGTGTACAAATCTGATTGTGTGAGCATGGGAAGAATGTGATTGACCTGAACGGAAACATTAGTTCATTAATGCAGACACCAATGAAATTACCTCAACAATTCATTTTAAGTTTATTGTTTAACCAAGCAGATTGTTATGGTAATTTTTGAGAACAGAATGTATCTCTATGTTTTATTAACAGAGGAAGGGTTATAGAGAGTGAAGATGCTATACATATGGTATCAATTTCCTCTTCCTGTCCTGAAGACTCCGCCCTGTTCTTTGTTCACACCTTGGTCATTTTGGATTTTGATTCTATAGAGAAAGAAGGAAAGCACCACTAATCCTTTTTCTGCAACCTCGGGTGCATGGCCCAGCTGCAAATTTAAAATCTTGAGAAGAAAAATCAATTAACTTCTGTGCAGTACTTTGTGAAATGTTTGTTGCTTGGGGGAGGGCAGGCACCACTATTTTTGTTCCTTTTTCTCTTTTTAATATTGTTTGGTTGTTCCAGGGCGGCCTGGAATTTGGATTAATATGGCCCTGACTATTTTGAGGCCGATGTTTTGTTGGCTGAAAATCTTTCTGCTCAGCCCCCTCAGAAGCAAAATCAACAACTAACATAAGTAGACATCTGTTATATAACAGTCAGTACATCACAGGCAAATACATCAGAGTTTTTACATTGCAGGCTTGACCATCGAGGGTCAGTTTTAGTGGCTTTACATCCTGGCATTTTACATCACAGGTAGGTAATTTGTTTAATGGTTTTAAGTGACAAAATGTTATGTATATATATATTTATATATATATATATATATATATATATATATATATATATATATATATATATATATATATATATATACTCATTAAAAAAACACAGGTTTCAGGGACGTTATAGTTAGGCTGAAATTTCACTAGTACAAAAACAGAGAAATGCGGCCATTATAGTTAGCTGAGCTAACTATAACTTGCGCCCTCGCAATGCACTGCTGATGATGTCACATATTACATCACTCATGACATGGTCAGTGACATCACTCATGACATCACTGATGACATCTCAAATGACATCACTGATGACATCATCCAGTGACTGAGTGTTTTTAAAAAATTTAAGAATTTTATATATATATATATACGCCAAGGTGTATTGAAGAATGAGTGGGTGTATGAGTGTCTGAATGGATGATTTAGAGTGTGTGTGACTGACTGTATAAGTGAGTGATTAAACGTGTCAAAGTGAATGCATGGATGAATGACTAAACTGTGTGAATGTCTGTATCAGTCTGCCAGTTGGTGTGTAAGTGGCTGTATGAGTTGGTGAGTAGCTACATGAGTGTCTATATGGGTTAATGATTGATTGTCTGAGTACCTGTATGGGTGCCTGACTGTCGGTGGGGGGTGTGACTCCCTGCATGGATGAGTGAGTGGGTGATTCAATGGGTGTATGGGTTCATGAGTTCATCTGCATGGGGCTGTATGGGTGAATGAGTGTTTGTATGGCTGTGTTTTTGAGTGAATGGATGTCTCAGTGATATATGTGTAAGTAACTACATATGTGAAAGGCAGTATATGTGAGTGTTGGAGTATATAAGTGACTAAATGTGAGAGTGAGTGATTGTGGCTGTATGGATGAGTGTGTGCTTGTGTCAGTGATTGTAGAAGAGAGTAAGTATGTGTTACTATCTGTATGAATAAGTGAGGTGGTGTGTGTATATAACTGTATAGGTGAGTAAATGGCAGTGTGATTGATTCTTTGGGTGACTGACTAGGTGTTTGAGTTACTCTATGGGTGAGTGGCGGTGTGTGAGTGTCTGTATGGGTATATGAGGGCATATATCAGTGGCTGTATTGATGAGTGACTGCGTGTATAAGTGACTGTATGGGTTAGTGATTGGATGTGTGTGTAGACCTATGAATCAGTGAGCGGGTATGTACTAACTGGTATTGGTGTGTCTATGGTTTCGAGAATGGTAGTCTGTATTTTATAGTGGGTGTATGAACGGTTATATTAGGGTGTGAGGAGGTGCATCAGATATTACGTGGATGATGTCATCAGTGATGTCATTTGAGACGTCATCAGTGATGTCATCAGTGATGTCACTGACCATGTCATGAGTGATGCAATATGTGACGTCATCAGCAGTGCATTGTGGGGGCGCGAGTTATAGTTAGCTCAGCTAACTATAACAGCTGAATCTCTGTTTTTGTACGAGTGAAATGTCAGTCTAACTATAACGTCCCTGAAACCTGTGGTTTTTTCAATGAATTTCTAAGGTTTTTTAAATGCTAATCCCTTACTATAACGGCCCTGAAACCTGTGTTTTTTTCAGTGAATTCATAAGGTTTTTTAAATGCTAATTCCTAACTATAACGTCCCTGAAACCTGAGGTTTTTTCAGTGAATTTCTAAGGTTTTTTAAATGCTTATTTCTAACCATGCCTACATAGGTAGAACATGTACAGAAAGAGGAAGAAAGGCCCAGAAAGAACCAACAGAAGTACAAAAAGAGGCAACAGAAATCCAGAAAGAGGAAGAAAGGTGCAAAAAGAAGCAAGAGAAGTGCAGAAAGAAGTAACAGAGGTGCAGAAAGAGGCCTACTTCAACTGTACCTTTCCACAGACTCATTCAAAGTAGCCTAATCACTAATCCTTCTCCCAAGATGTCTTAAACCACACTTTTCGCTTGAAGGTTCACTATTCATTGACTGTTCAGAATGTTAGGCCTACCAAATGTAAAACAGCAACGCTAACCATATCACTGTTGTAAGTCTGACCAAGTTTGTGAAGGTATGCATGCGTGTGTCTCTGCTTTTACCTGGTGACATGTTACATCAAAATAAACATGCAAATACTCGAATATCTGTGTTTCAAACTGCATACGCTGTAAATTTGTGTACAAGAAGGTGTATGTATTTCTTTCTGCTCATAATACAGGGCACATGCATATTCAATAGTATATTTGAGGCCTCTATAACACCTATATACATAAGACATATCTGCCTGTGCAACCGAATGACACAGCAGAACTAAGAAGATTTGACCACCTATAAGAGAAGCTACCCGCTTTTAAGCTACTATCTTCAGATGCATAACACATGTGAGAATACACGTACAAGTAGACATATCTCAGTCACGAGAGCAGACAGACCTTTAAACTTGACAGCTTGCACTTCCCATTTCAATATAGAAACAGGTGAGAGAAGTACAGAAAGAAGCAAGAGAATTGCAGAAAAAAACAAGAGAGGTGCAGAAAGAGTAAGAAATGTGCAGAAAGAGGCAAGAGAAGTGCAGAAAGAGCCAATGTCAGAATAAAAATGTCTTAGCTGTGCTGCTTATGTATTGTACGATTTAAGTTAGCATTCGTGGCACCATTTTATGTTTGGCCGCCATTTTGAGCCACGATCTAAACTAATTTCTGTCTGTCTCTGCTGAAAGCAGCTGTGGTAGTTTTCTTTTCTCCAAGGTTGGGCCTTGCTGTACTAATGAATACACTGTTCTTATTAGCGCATACCTTTCCCACTAGATAGAGGTCTGCTTTCACTAGTCCAGCGGTGGGCACAGGCAGAACGACCTTGGCATAGAGATAGTGTGTGCCCGGTCTCAGGATCGAAACTCATCCTTCTGTACTTTCTTTGTCTAGCTGCCTCCAACTGGAAATTTCCAGTCTGGGCATGCCTTCATTGGTTCTGAATCATACATAATGTATCACCATGTTTGCTGATGTCAGTCCCTCTGCAGCAATCCTTAGAGACTGAGCAGACTGTGCTCCGCTCGAGTGTACCTGAATAAATACTTGGTTTGTATTCTCTACTGTCTGACCAACTCTTCATTTGTATGGAAGGCTGAGAGGTGGTTGCGAGTGACCTGGGTGACCCTAATCGGGTCACTTCCTTCAGTTGGCACCCAAACAGGGACTCCATCGGGTGGCCCATCCCCTCCCGTGGACGGGTGGGGAGGTCGGGCCATCGTCGGGTCGGAAGGACGGACCAGGGATCCCTACACGAGAGAGTTCCTGAACTTGCAGCTGCCCTTTCTGTCCTGCCGGACGGTGCCTCGCCCAGCGGTCATCCCGATTGGGGTCCTGAACGGTGAAACCCCTTGGTCTGACCGTTTGGTCCAAAGAGTCGGCAGTGGAGAATAAATTTGTTTGACCTGTGTGCACCAGGTGAGTTTGTTTTTGTTCTTTGTGGATATGGTACCATTTTAGTTTGTATTTAGCACGGTCTGAGGACTGATTTTGGTACAAAGTGTTTGTGAACACTTTGCCAGGCGACATAACGAATTTGGCTTACTTTTGAAAATACCTGGGTTTAGCAGATTCTTGGTTTCTTGTTCTCGTTGTTGCTCTGCAGATGCTCAATTGGAAGAAAGTCAGCCGGCGCCTCCAGAAGGCACTCCGAACTTTGATATGTATGTGAAACATGGCCTTGGCCCTATTATGTTTAGTACGTTATGGCACAAATATACAAGGGACAATGCCGAGTTGCAGTGGCCGTTGACGGGCACTTTTGATGAACAAAAAATTTGTTTTTTACAGGAGAAGTTGTTTGCAAGAAGAAGTAGTAGTCTATGTTTGATTCTCTTCGAACGTGGCAGAAGGAAGCTAAACAGAGGCGAATGAAGGCAGAGAAAGAGGCCCGGAACGGGAGAATGCAAACATTGACTCCGAAAGCTGTAGCGCATGATAGAGAGAAACAAGAGATAGGAATTGAACATGAAGAGAGGAGGTTTCGATTGAATATTGATAAATCTTATGTGGCCCAAGAAGAAAATGATACATTTGTGGAACAATTGTTAGATACTCGACCCCCACCCCCATATGCTCCGCAGAGGATATATCCCACTCTTCCCTCAGAGGCTCAGCTACATGGTTCTTCTGTCTCTGCTGTCTCTGCTTCTGTTACTGTTGATCGAACTGCCTTGGCCATGGTACCGCCTGTCCTCTCTTTGCCTTTGCCGTCTGCGGCAACTATGACTGTTATTACTCCTGCAGCACCTATTGCTTCGGCGTCTCTCTCGCCAGCTCTTACACCTGCAATGCAGCTGGCAGCGACATTAGTGCCTGCTCCTTCTGTTGCTACTCCTACTGTGTTCTTCCATCCCCCGACATTACTGTGTAGTGGGACACCAGCACGTGGATCTGACGATAGAGAATGGACGAAATTTAAGGAACGTATGGGGCGGACGTTAGTCTGATCTGATATGGGAGATGAGGAGAAAAGGGTAGTAGCTAATCAGGCTGCCCTGTGGGCTCGGAATCCCATTTACGGTGTGGAAGATGTGTGGAGTGTGATGGAAGATTATGAGCCTTTTGTACCACAGCATGCCCTTAAGCATATGTTGGCTACTTTGATTGGTCTTTGGGAGCAGTGCTTCAATGCTGCAGCACCGCGAATCCTATATGACATTTAGGATCATGTATATGTTACTGATATGGCGCCTGGTCAAGTTTTTAGTAATGTTGCGACTGTGTTTGCTTCTCGGGGTAGACTGCTTGAGAAGAGCCCCACCCCGGTATCTCAAGTTTCCGATGCGGGAGGTTCATCCTATCTATCATCCCGAAATACCAGAGCTAAGGGATCAGCATGATATCGTTACTAGACCAAGGGTTGCGGCCCATTTCCAAGAACAATGGGTTTATACTCCGTGGAAAAGGAGTGAAGTCTTGTCTCTTAAGATGCAGTTACCTAATCCTAGGAAGAATCCGACTGCTTATTATAAAGAATTGACTGGAGCTGCCTCTTCTACAGTGATGACACTTGCTGATATTGAAATGTTCTTTGGTTTGCTAGTCTTGGTGGATATTTGGAGACAAGTACACACACAGGATCATGTTGCGGAATTGGGTGGTACATGGGACCAAATTAAGATATGGGATCAGGAACAGAAGCCAGGTGATAAGCCTAGAGTGGAAATACTTGCTTTGCCCGGCCGTATCATTACGTATATGCATTCCCTTATCCCACCGAGAAAAGTCGATTGGGACAAGTTATCGGCTTGCCATCAGAAGAAAGATGAGAGTGTGTCTGATTTTTTCACTCGGTTTGAGGGGGTGGACAGGATTTGTCGATCGAAGGTGGTATGCTACTGTTTGTCAATAGATTTATTTCCAATTTGCTCCCTGAGATTGCGACCCGATTGCAGGCTTCTGAGAGCACCTGGTCAACCTCTTCTCCTTCTGTTATTTTGAATATGGCGCAGTATTATGAGCACAGGGAAAATGAGGATAAGGAGAGGTCAGAGAAGAAGCACAAGGATTTGAAAACAAAAGTATTGTTGCAGCAGGCTTCAAGAAGGAACTGTAGAGGATGTGGTGGTTCGACCCGACAGCTTCAACACACTAGCAGGCCTACAAATACCACGCCTTTAGGGCCGAATCAGTGTGCGTATTGTAAAGACGAGGGACATGGCGTAGCGAGTGTCCGGTGCTTTTGCAGAAGGTGGTGGTCTCGAGAGGACGAGGTTCTTGTGGACGAGGTCTTGGAGCTGGTGGCCAGAACAGGGCTCAGAATGCTGTGGCCCTGCAGGGTCATTCTGATCAGAATTATTTCAATGACCCCCCGGGGAGGAAAGCATTGTCATGATGATTATGATACGGATGAGGTGACAGGGATGTCTTACAGCTAGGACAGCCAGGGACAGAGTGAGGGGCCAGTTACGATACCTGTAGATCAACGTGGTCCGTATGTTAGTGCAGATGTGCATGGTTCGGCTAAGTAGTTTTTGGTGGATACCGGTGTGACGAACAGTTCTAATTCTCGTTCCTTGATCCCTGGGGTGGCTCTGTCTGGCCATAATAATGTTCGGTAGGTTTTTCTGGTGTACCGGTTGTGAGCCCCATTTCAAAACCTCTTGCGTTGACTATTGGTCCTTTCACTGTGGATTCGCCATTCTTGTTGACGTCTAATTGTGGAGAAAATTTGATGGGTTTGGACTTGTTGAAAAAATTGCATGCCACGATTTATTGCTCCCCGACAGGTGTTTACATGGGGATGGGTCCGGATGTAGTGCACGGTACGCAGTGTTTGTCCAAAGATGCGCCTCTTCCTGCAGAGTTTAAAGACGTGCCGCCAACTCTTTGGGCGACAGGTGACACAGATGTGGCATTGTTACAGATACCGCCAGTTTCGATCCGAGTTAAAGACAATGCCATTTTACCTCGCAACCCTCAGTATAAAATACCGCAGGCAGTTGAGCGAGCTTTATTGCAAATTGTGCAGGACTTGATTGAGAAAGTAGTGATTGAGGAGACGACTGCTAATGTTTGTAATAGCCCTATTCTTCCCAATCTCAAAAGGACACCTTCGGGTTCCTCTGATGATCATGCAGATGTTTATCGCTTTGTGATTGACTTGCGGGAAGTTAATAAAATAGTGATTCCCCAGTTTCCAGTGGTCCCTGACATTACGACTCTTTTGACAATGATTCCTTCCTCTCCTACATACTTTTCTGTCATTGACTTGAAAAACGCATTCTTCAGTATTCCCATTCATCCTGACAGCAGGTATCTATTTGGGTTCACCCTAGCTGGTAGAAGCTTTAGATTCTGTCGCGCTCCTCAAGGCTATACAGAGAGTCCGAGTATCTATAGTCAGGCATTGAAAGGTCAGCTGGATTCCTTGTCGCTCCCTACAGGTAATGTATTGCTCCAGTATGTCGATGACTTGCTCATCGCCTCGGATACAGAACAAGGTTGCAGAGACAGTACGATTAAATTGTTGTTACATTTAGCTCAACATGGCCATAAAGTATCCCTTTCCGAATTTCAGTATTGTCGACAGGAGGTCACCTACTGTCGAAGGAGGGTAGGCGATTGACCCCTGAATGCATCAGTACCATTGTTAAAATGCCCATTTTGCAAACTCAGAAAGTTGTGCGCGCCTTCATAGGTATCACTTCCTATTGCAGGCAGTGAATACCTAGCTATTCGCTGTTAATTAAGCACCTGCTTGCTTTAACACTAAAAGATGTGCATGAACCCCTGCCTTGGACGACTGAATGTCAGTAGTTTTTTGAGCAATTGAAAACTGCGCTTTGTTCGGCTCCAGTACTTGGCACCCCTGACTATGCTAAGCAGTTTGTGTGGTACGTCCATGAGGTGACTGGTTACGCGCTTTCTGTTTTAACACAAAAATTTGGAGGTAAGCAACGGCCGTGTGCTTATTTCTCTGCTGTGCTTGACCCTGTCGCACGAGCCCTCCCGAGCTGTCTACGAGCAGTCGTGGCTGTGGCTGTCTCGATAAGGCAATCGTCTGGACTCGTACTTGATACCGACCTCACAGTCATGGTACCCCATGCTGTAGATACACTTTTGAATAAGACAAAGACACAGCACCTCACTAGTGCACGTCTGACAGGTTATGAGCTAACGCTTTTCGCAAAACACATTACGATTAAACGATGTGCCACTCTGAATCCAGCCACGTTACTACCCCTCCCTTCTGATAATGATGAGATTGCTAAACATGACTGTATCTTCCGGACGGAAGAAGAGATGAAAGGACGGGTAGACCTGACTGATATTCCCTAATCTGACCCTCAAGGGGAACTATATGTCGATGGCTCTTGTTTTAAATTACCAGATGGCACTACAACTGCTGCGTACGCTATTACTAATCTGCGTACGGTAGTTGAGACATCACGAGTTCCCTATCAGCCAGCCCAAGCTGCAGAACTTGTTGCCCTAATACGAGCCTGTGAATTGAGTGAGGGGTCTGGTTGTCAATATTTATACTGACAGTCAGTACGCTTTTGGAGTCGCCCATAACTTTGGGCGACTCTGGGCAGAGAGAGGGTTCCTTACTTCCCATGGAACAAAGATTCAGCACGGTCATCTTATATATAGGCTTCTGTCCGCTTTGACACTCCCTAAGAAGTTGGCAATAGTAAAGTGCAGCGCCCATAGGAAAGTTACTGATGATGTGGGTAAAGGGAACGCTTTTTCAGATCAGATAGCTAAGGAAACAGCATGGACTAGGATGAAAAGAATGTTCGTAGCAGGTCCCGCTAGGTGGGTGCCCAAGGTCACCATGTTTGAGGATACACTTGAGAATGTGAAGGAAATACAGAGTGAGGCCACAGTGGAGGAATTAGCAGTGTGGCAGGAAAGTACAGCACAATTGAACGATGAGGGATGTTGGATTGGCAAGTCAGGGAAGCAAAGATGGATGTTGCCAGATGCATATGTTCTTCCTGTAGTCACGATGGCTCATGGCCCAGCCCATATCAGTGCTAAGGGTATTTGCAAGTTGTTAGACCCCGTATGGCAGAATGACAACATTTCGAAGCCAGCTACACATTTAGTGAAGTAATGTATGGTGTGAATGATGCACAATCCTGGGAAGGGTACCCCTACATCACCCAGTAATTTTGCTCCACCCACTTTCCCTTTTGAGGTCCTTCAGCTAGACTACATTGAATTAGACAAGGTCAATAATTTGAAGTACTTGTTGGTGGTTGTTTGTGCGTTCAGTAAATGGGTTGAGGCTTACCCAACTAAAGACAATACAGCCATGACGACTGCAAAGGTACTCCTAAAAGAGTTCTTTCCTCATTTCAGCTTGCCCAGTTTGATCTGGAGTGATAATGGAAGTCATTTCAACGCCAAGGTTATCCAGTTAGTTTGTGACGGTTTGCACATAAAGCAGAAGTTTCATGCTGCAAATCACCCCCAGTCAGCAGGTTTGGTTGAGAAGTACAATGGTACTCTCAAACTGAAATTGGCAAAGATTCAGGAGACAACAGGGTTACAGTGGCCAGATGCTTTACCATTAGCTCTTTTGTCGACAAGAACAACAGCACATTCTAGAACAGGATTGTCACCTTAAGAGGTCGTGTTTGGACGCCCGGCGAATATCTGGGGCGTCCCGCGCCCTCGTAAGTTTTCTGATATTGAGTACCCATTATTGACAGAATATCTGTGCCAGTTAACTGAAAATTTGCGTTCTATTCACCAACAGGTCCGGGACACTCTCCCAGATATACTCGAGGGGCCCGGACACAACATCCAGCCTGGTGATTGGATTCTGGTGCACAATTTTCAGCGGAAGAAGAGCTTGGAGCCCCGCTGGAAGGGACCTGAACAGGTCCTTCTGGCCACCCGAACAGCCGTGAAGGTCACCGGCCGAAAGAACTGGATCCATGGCACCCATTGTAAAGGAGTGCCCCTACCGTTACCCTATGACCAATGGGTCGCTGATGGAGTTGGGGATACTGAGTGTAAAAAGGTGCCTCAGTTTGTCCCCTTCAGTGAAGGAAAATTAACGTGGACCCAAACGGATGCAGAGAATGATGACATGCTAAATGCAGCGGTCCCTCCGGAAATTCGAGCCATTAAGGAGCCGTTATTTGTCGACCCCTATGTGGCTGGAGTCACCAGGTAAAATGTGCGCCCTCGGCTGAGGAATAGTGCTCCAAAGGAGAAGTCAGATTAGTTAGGGATGGACTGTGCAAGTTAGGGTGTACTTTGATATAGTACCAATGGTGCTAGTTCAGGGTGTTGTGAGATTGGTGCGCTGTTCTGGCATTGCACAGGATAAATCGAATGTGCTCCCAAGGAGGGGGGTACATTATCCTGTGCGATGTGGGATTCATCGCGATCTTAGGACAGAGCAAGCTCCACCGCTGGTGCTCAAGAGCGCCAACGTTGATGAACAATAGGAGCCTGTACCAGTGAAGCTCAGACGGACACTAGGAAGAATTGCCTTTGCTATCAGTCTTATTGCATTCCTTTTCTTGCTTCATAATGTATCCGTTTGGTTGACCTATTGAGGAGGAGGAACAGCCGTTTGCAAATCAGTCTTGGTTCTGCTCCCCTTGGGAACAGTCCAGCCAGAACTGCCAGACCTGGGCCTCCCTGGACCAGAAAACGAGCATTCTTGGATCAGTTTCAGGGTATCACCCTTCATCTGCTAGGCTAGCTTGAATTCAGTGACATAGCGAGCACGGGACCCATGTCGGGGCATACCCTTCCCACATAAGGGCGACTTAAAGCAGCACAAAAAGTTGATGGACAGTATGCTGAACAATGTCAAGCATTCACCCCCAGTCACAGATCTGGGTTAAATCCATCATTCTTCACACATTCATACAAGCACTCTCACACCCGCTCACTCACCCATGCAGCTATTCACACAGATATTCACTCTCCAATACAGCCACTCACAAACTAACTCACTTAACCAAACACCCACTCAAATAGCCACTCACTCACCCATATAACCACTTACACACCCAGTCTCTCACTCATACAATCATTCAGACACCCAGTCCCTCAACCATACAGCCACTCACATACCCACTCACTCACCCATACAATCACTCACTCACCCACACAGCTACACACACCCACTTATACGCCCATACAGTCACTCACATACCCACTCCCACATCCATACAGACACTCAGAAACCCACTCACACACATATACATAGTCACACAGCCACTCACCTAATATATGTTAGTAGTAGTATCACTCTTTAGTTGTACACCTAGTATACTAATTTAACTTTTGTAGTAGCTTAGTACATATGGTTAACAATCATAAACTCTTAAAAAATACACCCAGAAAACCACTCACATACCCATTCACAGACCCATAGAGCTACTCACACACCCACTGAGAAAGCAACAAAGCCACTCACACACACACTGACAGATCCATACAGCCACTCACACAAACACGCACTCACAAACCCATACAGCCACTGAGACACCCAATCACACACTCATACAGTCACACAGCCACTCAGATAACATATGTTAGAAATAGTATCACTCATTAGTAATACAGAAAATATACTAATTTAATTTATGTAGTAGCTTAGTATATATCTTTGAATTGAACAAACTTTTACAAAACATTCACACTCACTGGATGATGTCATCAAGATGCAGTTTGAGATGTCATCAGTGATGTCACTGACAATGTCATGGGTGATTTAATATGTGAGGTCATAAGCAGTGCATTGCGGGGGTATAAGTTATATTTAGCTCAGGTAACTATAACTGCTGAATTTCAATGGTTTTGTACAAGTGAAATCTGAGCCTAACTACAATGTCCCTGTAACCTTTGGATTTTTGCAGTGAATTTCTAAGGTTTTTAAATTCCTTTTCCTAACTAAAACGTCCATGTATCCTTTGGTTTTTAAGTGAATTTCTAAGGTTTTTTTAATGTCATTTGCTAACTACAATGTACTTGTATCCTTTGGCTTTTTAGTGAATTTCTACAATTTTTTATGTTATTTCCTAACTATAACATCCCTGTAACCTTTGGGTTTTTTTAAAGCTAATTTCAAAGTTTTTTTAAATTTTCTTTCCTAACTGTAACCTGTAACCTTTGATGGTGAATGTGTGAGTGTCTCAGTGGGTGTGTGAATGAGTGCATGAGTGTCTCAATGGGTGTATGAGTGGGAGTCTGAGTGGGTCTGGGAGTGGCTGCATAAGTTTCTCACTACATGTGTGAATGTGTGCGTGAGTGTCTGAGTGGGGTTGTGAGTGCCTCCATGAGTGTGTGAGTCAGTTTGTGAGTGCATGAGTGTCTGAGTGGGTCTATGAGTGGGTGCATGAGTCTCTGATTGGGTCTGTGAGTCTCTGAGTGGGTCTGTGAGTTAGTAGATGAGTTTCTGAATGGGTCTGTGAGTGAGTGCATGAGTCTCTGAGTGGGTCTGTAAGTGAATGCATGAGTCTCTGAGTGGAGCTGTGAGTGGCTGAGTGGGTTTGTGAGTGGGTGCAGGAGTGTCTGAGTGAGTCTGTGAGTAGGTGCATGAGTCTCTGAGTAGGTCTGTGAGTGGGTATCTGAGTGCCATCTGTTTTGCCCTCATCTGCTCTGTTTTGCCTTTTCTGTTTGTTTTTCTGCCCTCTGTTTTGCCTTCTGCCCTCTGTTTTGCCCTCTTCAGCTCTGTTTTTCCTTTTCTGCTCATTTTACTGACCTCTCTCTTGCCCTCTTCTGCTCTGTTTTGCCATCTCTCTTCATTTTTCTGCCCTCTGTTTTGCCTTTTCCACTAATTTTTCTGCCCTCTGTTTTGGCTTTTCTGCTTGCTCATTTTTCTGCCTTCTGTTTTGTCTTTTCTGCTCATTTATCTACCCTCTGTTTTGCTATTTCCGGCCACTTTCTTCCCTCTTCCCGCCGTTTCCTCAAGAGCTGGCTTTTTCATGGAGACCTTGCACCTCAGTGTCCAGATACCCCCAGGGGTGACAGTGCCGTGCTCTACAAAGGCTGATTGAATATCAGAGGTAAAGCTACATGAGGCTGGGTAAGGGTGAGAGACAGGAAAGCCCAGCTAGAAGATGGTTAATGTTGAGTATCCTGGTGTGTCTTCAATGTTGGCTCTTTTCAGTGCAGTTGCTGGTTCACGTAGAAGGGGAGAGGATGTGGTCTCACTGCTAGACTGCCGACTTTGGAGCTGGGAAACCAGGGTTCGAGCCTTGGATCGACTCCACATGCTGTGATTCTGGGCAAATCACTTAATCTCCCCGTGCCTACTCAAAAAATTAATGTGTCCTTGTGTAACGTAACTTGTGCTCATGTAAAGCGCTCCAATACCTTCGGGTTGAGTTTGCGCTATATAAATCTGCCAAAAAAAAAAAATGCTAATCAGAGGAGTCATCAGGGTCTCCAAGAGGGGATGGAGTGGTAAGAAAGGATTTAGTATAGTAACGTAGAGAATTACCATGCTGATATTCATTTACCATTTTGCTACTTGGATGGTAATTATCTAATGCAATCTCCATTTGTAACATTTATCAATCAAATACTGTTGGTCGAGTCAGATAACATTCCTGCAGGAACTGTTGGGATTTTGCCAATCATTTTGTCTGTGTGAGAGTCGATCACTGGCTTTGAAGTAATGCAAAGAGATTAAACCATTGTCTATATAAAAATGCTTTGTGATTTTGTTTTAAGGCAAGATGTGTCTGTATCGTTGGTGTCCGTGGGGTGAGCGTAGTCCCAGCTGACTCCCCACCTCCTGCGGGAGCCAGCATTTCTCCCACACACAGGGAGCAGCTAAATATGCAGTTCCCTGTTTGTGGAACAATATTTCATCTGTTTCCCTGCCCGCATGACAGCGGGCAGGCAAACAGACGAAAACTCTGCTTCCAGCAAGCGGGATTGGAGTTAGTGTTTGCTCACACTTAGCGGGAGCTGTCAAAGCTCCTGCAAAGTGAGAGCAAACTGCTATCTCCTGAGGCTGGGCACCTCAGGCGATAGTAGGAGATGCCCCTGGGGCGGTGGTGGTCCCCGGGCCATTAATGGGTCAGGAGGGAGGGCAGGGTGGCCTCCCTCCTTTAATTGGCACGGGCAGCCCCGTGGAGTTAGTGGTCACTGAGGCCGATTATGGCCCGGGAGCCCCCTTCCCACATCTATTTTAATTGGAGGCCTTGGATAGGTGGTGGTCCCTGGCGGTCCTTGGTGCCCCTTTTTAAATATTTTATTTTAGCCCTTCAAACAGCCCCAGGAGGGGTTCTGCACGCCCACTTCCTTTTAAAAAATAAAGCCCTGGGGAGGTGGTGATCCCTGGGGGCTCCATTGAGCCCATGGAGGGGGTCCGTGCAGCCCCCCATCATAATCACAAAGTCCTCAGTAGGTGGTAGCCCTGGGGCTCTATAGAGCTTGAGGAGGTGGGACCCATGCACCACCTCCTTTGTAATAAAAAAGCTGCATGCCTCCGGGACCTCACCCACCCTAGGACTATATTATGAACAAGGGCAGGAGACTGCGCTTGTGTTTTTTTTGTCTTTTTAGTTTCACTGAATTTACGAATCTGTAGTGATTTTCATTGAAAAAATTTTAAAAAATGATTTTTTTGCAGTGGCTAGGCCAGCACCAAGGCTATGGAGTCAGGGTATTCCTACTCTGCTTCCTTTTAAAAATCTTTATGTTTGTGACTCGGCTGAGGCTGAATCCCGAGATGCCTACCAACACTAGTTGAAGTGTTGGCAGCCAATCAGATCTCTGCACAAGATCCGGAGGGTTTGCGGAGGGTTTGCATCCCTAGATATACAAATTTGGAGTTCTTTTAATAACTCTAAAACTACTGAATTGATTTACACCAAATAAAAAAAGGGTGCTTTCTGGACTAAGAGCAAACTTTTTTCCAAGTTTGGTGTAATTCCGTCCAGCAATTTGGGCTGTAGTTTTGTCTAAAATCCCTCTGGGAAATTGCATGGGAAAAACATGTTTTGGGACCCCGCCATTTTCTCAGCCCCACTTCACAAAACACCCTGAAACTTTCATGACAGCAGCTGAAGTAAGCGTTGTACTCTTTTTGAAAAATTCATGGAGATTCGTCAAACGGCCCTAAAGTTATTGGCTAAAAAGAAACACTTTTCCTATGGAAACTCAGTCCTAACTATAACTACCTACTGGCGCCTAATATATATATATATGTATATATATATATATATCTCTTTGGACCGGCGTGTAAATACACAGCAAGTCAGTTTTTGGCTGGAGCTGCTGGTCCTGTCGTGGGTGGTTGGCTCGCGGGAACAGCCATCCCGCATTAATATTACGAAAACGCTTGATACAGTCTTTTTTTTGGAAACAAACGGAGCCAACAACAAATGCGATCGGTATCTTCTTTCTTTAATTCAAAAGCACGTCAGCCATGACGCGTTTCAGCCGGCACAGCGGCCTTGTTCACTAAAAAAACACTGTATCAAGCGTTTTCGTTATATATATATATATATATATATATCCCGGTTGTCACCAGACCTCCACGGTACGGACCACGCAAGGGACAAAATGAAGAAGATGCTGTGCTTTATTCAAAATCCATGACTACAGCAACCAGTCAGTCCTGGCCAGTGCCTCAGCATGACGTGTTTCGACCGAAACAACTCGGTCTTGTTCACATAACGCGCTACAAGACATCATGTCATTAAATAGTGGGAGTGATTTAGAAAAAAATGAACAAAAGCAACACACCTGTGTACAATTCAACCAAAGTCACATGACATAAAGACATAAAAAACATACTATATATCGCTACACAATGAGTAAATAGTACATAAATTGCATTTTAAATGTGGAATCAATATTTAAAAATTACATTGAATATAAATACAAATATTGAAATATAAAACAATAAATATTCAGAACCACATTAAAAAGAAGGAGGGAGAATGAATAATGCATCCATGAGTGCCAGTAACCAAAGTGAATGGTATTAAATACATAATGTATATACATAATTGGCAAACACATAGGAACAATAAACCCTCACAACTGATATGTGCAAAATGGTACATGTAAACCCATACTCATGTGCAAATATTCTGCAGTTGTAAACGATGTATTAAGTCTTTTGGTTACTTAACAATGGTGCGTAGCTGAAAGTGCAAAGAAGTGCAAAATGTGCTAGTGCATAAAAAAACACAAAAAAAAACCCTAAATGCTATATTTGAAAAGCGGAGAGCCCTTGGATAATAAAACCAATAAATGGCTAGCAGCATCACAACTGTAATAGCGGGCAAGTGCCCTTACTTTATCAAAATGTATGTATGAAAAAAGAGTGATAATAAAGTCCTAAAATAACGGACCACAATAATACAAGTGAATATTGAAAAAACTGGGTCGAAAAAATCAAGGATGAAAAGGGAGAAATTGTCTGGGAGTCACAAATGTAAAAAACATTAAAGGACATAAGGAATTGTGAGTATAGTATAAAACCATACTAAAAATATTGCAGCACAAAATAGATACAAATATCTAGAAAAATGAGATTATAGGAAATTGTGCAGATCCTCCCCCATGTTCAGCCCATTCGGCATTTTAGTGTTGAGTTCGAGGATGAATTTTGATTCAAGTTGTCTTAACTGGCGTTCTCTATTGCCTCCACGAATAGATTTGGGAACTGCCCCAATGACAAAATAATCCAAATCATTAAAGTTGTTATTGTGGGCTAATTTCAAGTGTCTTACAACGGGATAGTTGGGATCAGAATTGACTGCGGCTCTGAGGTGTTGTAGTATGCGGTTATACACCTGGAGCTTGGTGCTCCCTACATACTTCAAGCCGCACGTGCACCGGAGCACGTAGACCACAAAGTCTGTGCGACAAGTAAAATACCATTGTATCTTAACAGGGGTATCGCTGAATGCAGTCATGTATTCTGTTGTACTGGTCCCAAACTTACAGGCCCTGCAAGAGCTACATTTAAAAAAGCCACATTTGGGTGATAGCCAAGTGCTGGTAGAAATGACTTCTGGGCTGTTTCTTACCAAATTGTCTCTCATAGCAGGTGACCTTTTAAATGTAAGGACAGGCAGTGTTGGTAAAATTAGAGAGAGTGTGAGGTCAGTTAGTATTATAGGCCAGTTTTTCTGCACAATGCTTCTAATCTGTTTGTGCTGTCTAGAGTAGACAGTGATAAGCCTTACTACTTGCGTGTTATCTTCTGCAGTAATTGCAGCATTGTCTGTAGTCTCAATCTGTGAATTGGGCATGCCGAGGCAGGTGTCACGAGATAAGGCATTGGCTTTTGTACGGGCAGAATTCAGATCTTTAAACCTATAGCCACGTAGTAGAAATCTTTGTACAGCTTCATTTTGGCAAGCTTCTAAATCCTTATCATTACTGCAGATGCGGCGGATACGCAGGAACTCCCCATATGGGATGCTGCGAATGAGATGTTTGGGGTGGGAACTTGTCGCTTGGAGGACAGAGTTCCCCACCGTATCTTTTCTATGCAATTTAGTGTGTATAGCACCATCCTTAACATAGACTGAAACATCTAAGAATTCCACATTCGTAGGGCTTATGGTAGCTGTAAATTTTAGGTTAAGCACATTGGTGTTTAAGGTGTCCACAAAATTAGGAGCAGATGTATGGGAACCCTTCCAAATCATACACACATCATCAATGTAACGCCACCAATGGCAAACATGATTTTCAAACACTTCTCTGTGCTGACCACTGAGGACATGCTCCTCCCACCAGCCCACATGCAAACATGCGTAGCTAGGGGAGAAGCATGCCTCCATCGCCACACCCCGCAATTGATGGTAAACTTGCTTATTAAATAAGAAAAAAAAATTGTCAGACAGATCTTAATCATAGCAATTAACATCTTATTATGTTCCAAATACCAAATGCCTCGTTGTCCTAAATAATAGGATACTACATTTATGCCATCCTCATGATGGATACTTGTATACAAAGATGTTATGTCCATCACAATTAGTAAATATTCACTGTCCCATTCAACATTGTTCAATTTCCTTAAAAAATCCCCAGTGTCTTTTAAAAATGATGGTAAGTTAGATACAGACTCCTGTAGAAAGCAATCGAAAAACTTAGAAACGGGTTCCAATAAGCTTCTTTGTGCTGAAATAATCGGTCTGCCTGGACTGGGAATAATGTGTTTGTGAACCTTGGGAATAAAATACAGTATTGGTGTAATGGGATGGTCATTTTTTCGAAAAAAGAATTCACTTTTGCTGATCAGACCTTGTCTCTTCCATTGGAACAATTCTTTAAGGACCGGTTTCGGGCTTTCAGCCCTCATCAGCTAGGATAGTTTGGACCCAGCCATATGCAAATCAGTCTTGACCCTGCGCCCAATGGGAACAGTCCAGCCCGAACTGCCAGGCCAGGTCCTCCCTGGACTGGAAACAAGCATCCTAGGACCGGTTTCGGGCTTTCAGCCAGGATAGCTTGACTCCAGTGGCATGGAGAGCACGGGACCCACGTCTGGGCATACCCGTCCCACTCGGGGTGACAAATGCTAAAAGAACAATTGATGGACAGAATGCAGAACAATGTCATACATTCACCCCAGTACAGAGATCTGGGCCTAAATCCATCGTGTTTTTGCTCACCATGCCATTCCAGTTTGGACCCAGCCATATGCAAATCAGTCTTGACCCTGCGCCCAATGGGAACAGTCCAGCCCGAACTGCCAGGCCAGGTCCTCCCTGGACTGGAAACAAGCATCCTAGGACCGGTTTCGGGCTTTCAGCCCTCATCAGCCAGGATAGCTTGACTCCAGTGGCATGAAGAGCACGGGACCCACGTCTGGGCATACCCGTCCCACTCGGGGTGACAAATGCTAAAAGAACAATTGATGGACAGAATGCAGAACAATGTCATACATTCACCCCAGTACAGAGATCTGGGCCTAAATCCATCGTTTTTTTGCTCACCATGCCATTCCAGTTTGGACCCAGCCATATGCAAATCAGTCTTGACCCTGCGCCCAATGGGAACAGTCCAGCCCGAACTGCCAGGCCAGGTCCTCCCTGGACTGGAAACAAGCATCCTAGGACCGGTTTCGGGCTTTCAGCCCTCATCAGCCAGGATAGCTTTACTCCAGTGGCATGGAGAGCACGGGACCCACGTCTGGGCATACCCGTCCCACTCGGGGTGACAAATGCAAAAAGAACAATTGATGGACAGAATGCTGAAAAAGGTGGGGTGATGAGGTCCTCTTGTGTCCTGAGGACCTCAGGACTAAAGTGGACTTCATCCCCCGAGCAGCAGTGTGCCAGGCGGCGCATTTGCAGAGTGGTGTAAAAAGGTGGCGTGGCCTTGGACCACCTCTCAGCAATCCAGCTGTGTGGGGCTTACTAGAGATAACAGGAGGGCTAGTTGGCCCCCAGGGACCCTCAGGAGGCAAGGTGACTTCATCCCCCAACCAAGAGCGCGCCAGGAGGCACGTTTGCAGAGTGGTGGAAAAAGGGGCGTGGCCTGTGTCCACCTCTCAGCAATCCCACTGTGTGGGACTTACTGGAGGTAAGAGGTAGGCTAGTTTGCCCCTAAAGGACCCCCAGCAGCGACGGGGACTTCAATCCCCATCCAAGAGCGCGCCAGGGAGTGTGTTTGCAGAGTGGTGGGCAAAGGGGGCGTGGCCTGCTATGAGAACTTAGCAATCCTGCTGTGTGGGACTTACTGGAGGTAATAGGAGGGGTAGTTTACCCCCAAGGATGTCCTTGGGGGCCAACTACCCCTCTTGTTACCTCCAGTAAGTCCCACACAGTGGGATTGCTAAGACGTCTTTGAAGGCCGCGCCCCCCTTTCTCCACCACTCTGCAAACGCGCCTCCTGGCAGACTACGGGATGGGGGATGAAGTCCACTTTACTCCTGAGGGACTTTGGGGGCCAAGAAGCCCTCCTGGTACCTCCTGTAAGTCCTACGCAGCGGAATTCCTGAGAGCTGGTCAGAGGCCCAGCACCCTTTCTCCACCACTCTGCAAACGCGACTACTAGTTAACGAAGCATTTGCAATGTAATAGTGCATTTGCGAGAGTTAGAGCTATTGGCGTTGTAAATGTAAAAGTTTTTTTACTAATGTTTTTTGGAGTGGAGTGGATGTACGTTGTGTGTAGTGGAATTATGTGGTATGTTGTGCAGTGAAATTATGTGGATAGAAAGTATGTGGTATTTAGTGTATAGGAATTATGTAGAGTGGGATTTTGTGTTATGGATAGTAATTATGTGGTATGGTAGTCTGTGTTGTGGAGTGGTAACCTCAGGTTTAGTCTTCCTCGTTTCCATAGAAGCTAAACTATGAACTCAGTGAGACAAAAAAAAGAAGGAATCACTGAGGAGAACTTGTGGACCTAGTCAGAGGTATGAGCAGGGCCACTGGAATTATGTGACTGTTTGGCTGCATTGACTTTCGCACAATTATACATTTTCCGCATTAGCCACATAATCCATCCTCTGCTCCCTAATCTGCAGATCTGAACAAAAAAAGCCTTGTTTGTAGCTCAAACGGCTCAAATGTTACCAAAAATGCAGCAGCAAGTGTTACAGTGTGGTGAAAGGCCCTTTGCAAACCTGGTCACCTGGTCACCTGTTACTTATTGCTAAATGTGGGTGTTAAATTGTACTAATGGTGTGCGAGCCACTATTGCTTCTTTCTGAGCCTCTCTTGCCTCTTTCTGCATTTCTGTTGCTTCTTTCTGCACATTTCTTTCTTTTTCTGTACTTCGCTTGCCTCTTTCTGCACATCTCCTACTTTCTGCACCTCTCTTGCCTCTTTCTGCACCTCTGTTGCCTCTTTCTGCACCTCACTTGCTTCTTTCTGTACCCCTCTTGCCTCTTTCTGCACCCTTCTTCCCTCTTTCTGCACCTCTCTTGCCTCTTTCTGCACCCCTCTTACCTCTTTCTGCACCCCTTTTACCTCTTTCTGCACCTCTGTTCCTTCTTTCTGCACTTCTTTAGTTTCTTTCTGCACCTCTCTTGCTTCTTTCTGCACCCCTCTTGCCTCTTTCTCCACCCCTATTCCCCATTTCTGCATGTCTGTTTCTTCTTTCTGCACTTCTCTTGCCTCTTTCTCTACCCCTCTTCCCTCTTTCTGCACTTCTGTTGCTTCTTTCTGCACTTATCCTTCTTCTTTCTGCACCTCACTTGCCTCTTTCTGTACCTCTCTTGCCTCTTTCTGCAGTTCTCTTGCCTCCTTCTGTACCTCACTTGCCTCTTTCTGCACCTCTGTTGCCTCTTTCAACACTTCTCTTGCCTGTTTCTGCACCTGTCTTGCCTTTTTCTGCACCTGTCTTGCCTCTTTCTGCACCTCACTTGCTTCTTTCTGCACCCCTTTTGCCTGTTTCTGCACCCCTCTTCCCTCTTTGTGCAACTCTCTTGCCTCTTTCTGTACCTCTGTTGATTCTTTCTGTACCTCTCTTGTCTCTTTCTATACCCTTTGTGCTTCTTTCAGCACCTCTGTTGCTTCTTTCTGCAGTTCTCTTCCTTCTTTCTGCACCCCTCCTGCCTTTCTGTACCCCTCTTGCCTCTTTGTGCACCTCTCTCACCCCTTTCTGCACCCCCTTGCCTCTTTTTGCACCTCTGTTGGTTCTTTCTGCACCTCTTTTGCTTCATTCTGCACTTCACTTGCCTCTTTCTGTACCCCTCTTGCCTCTTTCTGCACCTCTGTTGGTTCTTTCTGCACTGCTCTTGCTTCTTTCTGCACCTCTGTTCCAAATTTCTGCATCCCTCTTGCCTTTTTCTGCACCCTTATTCCCTCTGTCTGCACCTCTCTTGCCTCAGTCTGCCCACCTGTTCCCTCTTTCTGCACCCTTTTTGCCTGTTTCTGCAACTCTCTTGCCTCTTTCTGCAGTTCTCTTGCCTCCTTCTGCACCTCACTTGCCTCTTTTTGCACCTCTGTTGGTTCTTTTGCACTGCTCTTGCTTCTTTCTGCACCTCTCTTGCAAATCTCTTCACCCCTTTTGCCTCTTTCTGCACCCCTCTTACCTGTTTCTACACCTCTTTTGCCTCTGTCTGCACCCCTCTTCCCTCTTTCTGTACCTCTTTTGCCTGTTTCTGCTACTCTCTTGCCTCTTTCTGCAGTTCTCTTGCCTCCTTCTGCACCTCTGTTGCTTCTTTCTGCATTTCTCTAGCCTCTTTCTGCACCCCTGTTGCTTCATTCTGCACTTCCCAGGCTTCTTCCTGCACATGTCTTGCTTCTTTCTGCACCCCTGTTGTCTCTTTCTGCACTCGTCTTCACTCTTTCTGCACCTCTCTTGCCTCTTTCTGCACCTCACTTCCCTCTTTCTGCACCACTCTTGCCTCTTTCTGTACCTCTGTTACTTCTTTCTGTACTTCTCTTGCCTCTTTCTGCACCCTTCGTGCCTGTTTCAGCACCTCTGTGCACTTCTCTTCCTCCTTTTTGCACCTGTCTTCCCTTTTCCTGCACGTCTCTTGGTTCTTCTGCACTGCTCTTGCCTCTTTCTGCACCCCTCTTGCTTCCTTCTGTACCTCTCTTGTTTCTTACTGCATTGCTCCTGCTTCTTTCTGCACCTCTCTTGCAAATTTCTGCACCTTTTTTGCCTCTTTCTGCACCTCACTCTCTTCCTTCTGTACCTCTCTTGCCTCTTTCTGCACTTCTCTTGCCTCTTCCTGCACTTCTCGAGCTTCTTTCTGTACCTCTCTTGCCTCTTTCTGCACCTCAAGTGCCTCTTTCTGCACTTCACTTGCCTCTTTCTGCACTTCTCTTGCCTCTTTCTGCAATTCTCTTGCTTGTTTCTGCACCTCTCTTGCATCTCTCTGCACCTCTGTTGCCTCTTTCTGCACCTCACTTGCTTCTTTATGCACCCCTCTTGCCTCTTTCTGCACCCCTCTTTTCTCTTTCCGCACCTCTCTTGCCTCTTTCTGCACCCCTGTTCCCTCTTTCTGCACCTTTCCTGCTTGTTTCTGTACCTCTCTTGCCTCTTTCTGTACCTCTGTTGCTTTTTTCTGCACTTCTCTTCCTCTTTCTGCACCGTTTGCGCCTCTTTCAGCACCTCTGTTGCTTCTTTCTGCACTTCTCTTCCTTCTTTCTGCATCCCTCCTGCCTCTTTCTGTACCTCTTTGCCTCTTTGTGCACCTCTCCTACCCTTTTCTGCACCCCTCTTGCCTCTTTTTGCACCTCTGTTGGTTCTTTCTGTACTGCTCTTGCTTCTTTCTGCACCTCACTTGCCTCTTTCTGCACTTCTCTTGCTTCTTTCTACACCTCTGTTACTTCTTTCAGCAATTCTCTTGCCTCTTTCTGCACTTCTCTTCCTTCTTTCTGCATCCCTCCTGCCTCTTTCTGTACCTCTCTTGCCTCTTTGTGCACCTCTCTTGCCTCTTTCTGCACTTCACTTGCTTCTTTCTGTACCTCTCTTGCCTCTTTCGGTACCTGTGCTGCTTCTTTCTGCACTTCTCTTGCCTCTTTCTGCAACTCTGAGTTACATGTAGATTTTGCAAATTTCTGCACCCCTCTTGCCTCTTTCTGCACCCCTCTTGCCTCGTTCTGCACCTCTGTTCGTTCTTTCTGCACTGCTGTTGCTTCATTCTGCACCTCTTTTGCCTGTTTCTGCAACTCTCTTGCCTTTTTCTGCACTTCTCTTGCCTCCTTCTGCACCTCTGTTGCTTCTTTTTTGCACTTCTCTTCCTCTTTCTGCACCCCTCTTGCCTCTTTCTACACCTCTGTTGCTTCTTTCTGCACCTCTCTTACCTCTTTTTGCACCTCACCTGCTTCTTTCTGCACCCCTCTTGCCTCTTTCTGCACCCCTCTTCCCTCTGTGTGCAACTCTCTTGCCTCTTTCTACACCTCTCTTCCCTCTTTCTGCACCACTATTGCCTCTTTCTGTACCACTGTTGCTTTTTTCTGCACTTCTCTTGCCTCTTTCTGCACCTTTCGTGCCTCTTTCAGCACTTCTGTTGCTTCTTTCTGCACTTCCCTTCCTTCTTTCTTCACCCCTCGTGCCTCTTTCTGCACCCTTCTTCCCTTTTTTCTGCACATCTCTTGGTTCTTTCTGCACTGCTCTTGCCTCTTTCTGTACCCCTCTTGCCTCCTTCTGTACCTCTGTTGTTTCTTACTGCATTGCTCTTCCATCTTTCTGCACCTCTCTTGCAAATTTCTGCACCTCACTTGCATCTTTCTGCACCTCACTGTCTTCCTTCTGCACTGCTCTTGCCTCTTTCTGCACTTCTCTTGCCTCCTTCTGCACTTCTCGAGCCTCTTTCTGTACCTCCATGCCTCTTTCTGCACCTCAAGTGCCTCTTTCTGCACCCCAAGTGCCTCTTTCTGCACTTATATTCCCTCTTTCTATACCTCTCTTGCCTCTTTCTGCACCTCACTTGCCACTTTCTGCTCTTCTCTTGCCTCTTTCTGAACCTCACCCTCTTCTTTCTGCACCTCTCTTGCCCCTTTCTGCTCCCCACTTGTTCTTTCTGCATCTCTCTTGCCTCTTTGTGCACCTCTATTGCCTCTTTCTGCAACTCTGTTGCTTCTTTCTGCACTTCTCTTGCCTTTTTCTGCACCCTTCTTGTCTCTTTCAGCACCTCTGTTGCTTCTTTCTGCACTTCTATTCCTTCTTTCTGCACCCCTCTTGCCTCTTTCTGTACCCTTTTTGCCTCTTTGTGCACCTCACCTACCTCTTTCTGCACCCCTCTTGCCTCTTTCTGCCCCTCTGTTGGTTCTTTCTGCACTGCTCTTGCTTCTATCTGCACCTCTTTTGCAAATTTCTGTATCCCTCTTGCCTCTTTCTGCACCCCTTTTCCTTCTTTCTGCACATTTCCTGCCTGTTTCTGCACCTCCCTTGCCTCTTTTGCACCTCTGTTGCTTCTTTCTGTACTTCTCTTGCCTCTTTCTGCACCCCTCTTGCCTCTTTCAGCAACTCTGTTGCTTCTTTCTGCACTTCTCTTGCTTCTTTGTGCACCCTTCTTGCCTCTTTCTGTACCCCTCTTACCTCTTTGTGCACCTCTCCTTCCTCTTTCTGCACCTCTCTTGCCTTTTTCTGCAGTTCTCTTGCCTCTTTCTGCACCTCTTTTGCTTCTTTCGGCACTTCTCTTGCCTCTTTCTGTACCCCTCTTGCTTCTTTCTGCACCACTGTTGGTTCTTTCTGCACTGCTCTTGCTTCTTTCTGCACCTCTTTTGCAAATTTCTGTATCCCTCTTGCCTCTTTCTGCACCCCTGTTCCCTCTTTCTGCACCTTTCCTGCCTGTTTCTGAACCTCTCTTGCCTCTTTCAGCACCTCTGTTGCTTCTTTCTGCACTTCTCTTGCTTCTTTATGCACCCCTCTGGCCTCTTTCTGTACCCCTTTTGCCTTTTTTCTGCTGTTCTCTTGCCTCTTTATGAACCTCTTTTGCTTCTTTCTGCACTTCTCTTGCCTCTTTCAGTACCACTCTTGCCTCTTTCTGCACCTCTGTTGGTTAATTCTGCACTGCTCTTGCTTCTTTCTGCGCACCTCCTGCTTCTTTCTGCACCCCTATTGTCTCTTTCTGTATCCCTGTTGTCTCTTTCTGCACTCGTCTTCCCTCTTTCTGTACCTCTCTTGCTTCTTTCTGCACTTCTCTTGCTTCTTTCTGCACCTCTCTTGCTTCTTTCCGCACCCTTCTTCCCTTTTTTGCATACCTCTTTCTGCTGTTCTCTTGCCATTTTCTGCACCTCTCTTGCCCCTTTCTGCACCTCTCTTGCCTCTTTCTGCACCTCACTTGCCTCTTTCTGCACTTCTCTTGCTTCTTTCCACACCTCTGTTGCTTCTTTCAGCAATTCTCTTGCCTCTTTCTGTACTTCTTTTGCTTGTTTCTGCACCTCTCTTGAGTCTTTCTGCACCTCTGTTGCCTCTTTCTACACCTCACTTGCTTCTTTCCGCACCCCTCTTGCCTCTTTCTGCACCCCTCTTTTCTCTTTCTGCACCTCTTTTGCCTCTTTCTGCACCCCTGTTCCCCCTTTCTGCACCTTTCCTGCCTGTTTCTGCAACTGTCTTGCCTCTTTCTGTACCTCTGTTGGTTCTTTCTGCACTTCTCTTGCTCTTTCTGCACCCTTCATGCCTCTTTCAGCACCTCTGTTGCTTCTTTCTGCACTTCGCTTCCTTCTTTCTGCACCCCTCCTGCCTCTTTCTGTACCTCTCTTGCCACGTTGTGTACCTCTCCTACCTTTTTCGGCACCCCTCTTGCTTCTTTCTGTACCTTTGTTGGTTCTTTCTGCACTGCTCTTGCTTCTTTCTGCACCTCACTTGCCTCTTTCTGTACTTCTCTTGCTTCTTTCTACACCTCTGTTGCTTCTTTCAGCAATTCTCTTGCCTCTTTCTGCACTTCTCTTCCTTCTTTCTGCACCCCTCCTGCCTCTTTCTGTACCTCTCTTGCCTCTTTGTGCACCTCTGTTGCTTCTTTCTGCACTTCTCTTGCCTCTTTTTCTGCAACTCTGAGTTAGAGGTAGTTTTAATCCCCCTGCCCTATTATGTACTAGGGCCTTACAGGGGAGGTCATGCGAATCACAGGGGTACCCCAACCCATAATGTACCCTAGTGTATGTAGGTGTTTTCACTGTATTCTAAGTGTCTTTCAGTATAGCACTGGCTCTGGGCCTGGTTAGTCAGAGTCAGTTACCACCAGTACCAGTCAGCAAAAAGTTTGGGCACAGGATGACTTTGCAACAAGGCCTCTTTCTGCACCTCTGTTGGTTCTTTCTGCATATCTCTTGTTTATTTCTGCACTTTTCTTCGTCTTTCTGGACTTCTGTTGCCTCTTTCTGCATTTCTCTTGCTTCTTTCTACGCCTTTCTTCCTCTTTCTGCACATGTCCTACCTCTGTAGGCACAGTTAGAAATTAGCATTTAAAAAACTTTTGAAATTAACTGAAAAAACCATAGGTTTCAGGGACGTTATAGTTAGAAATTAGCATTTAAAAACCTTTGAAATTCACTGAAAAAAACCATAGGTTTCAGGGACGTTATAGTTAGAAATTAGCATTTTAAAAACCTTAGAAATTCACTGAAAAAACCATAGGTTTCTGGGACGTTATAGTTAGAAATTATCATTTAAAAAAACCTTTGAAATTCACTGAAAAAACCATAGGTTTCAGGGACGTTATAGTTAGAAATTAGCATTTAAAAAACCTTATAAATTCACTGAGAAAACCACAGGTTTCAGGGACGTTATAGTTAGTTGGACATTTCACTCGTACAAAACCAGAGAAATTCGGCTGTTATAGTTAGTTGAGCTAAGTATAACTCGCGCCCCTGCAATGCACTGCTGATGACATCACATATTACATCACTCATGACATGGTCAGTGACATCACTGATGACATCTCAAATGACATCACTGATGACATCACTGATGACATCATCCACATGATCCTCTGATGCACCTCCTCACAGCCTAATATAACCTTTGATACACCCACTCTAAAATACAGACTGCCATTCTCGAAACCATAGACAAACCAATACCAGTTACTACATACCCACTCACTGATTCCTTGGTCTACACACACACACACATCCACTCACTCACCCATACAGTCACACATACATGCAGTCACTCATCAATACAGCCACTATCATGTGCACTCATACACCTATACAGACACTCACACACCGTCACTCACACACAGAGTTACTTACACAGCTAGTTAGTCATGCAAAGAATCAATCACACTCCCATTTACTCACCTATACAGTTATACACACACCACCTCACTTATTCACACATATACTAACACATACTTACTCTTATACAATCACTGACATAAGCACACACTCATCCACACAGCCACTCTCACAATCACTCACTCTCACATATAGTTATTTATATACTCCAACACTCACATATACTGCCTTTCACATATGTAGTTACTCACACATGTACCACTGAGACATTCATTCACTCACCAACACAGCCATACACATACTCACCCACCCATACAGCCCCTCACAGATGCACTCTTGAACCCATACACCCAGTGAATCACCCACTCACACATCCATGCAGTGAGTCACACACACTCCACCCACCCACACAGACACTCAGGCACCCATACAGATACTCAGACAAGCAATCAATAACCCATATAGACACTCATGCAGCCGCTTACACACCAACAGACAGACTGATACAGACATTCACACAGTTTAGTCACTAACCCATGCATTCAGTAAGACACGTTTAATCACTCACTTATACAGTCAGTCATACACCTACTAAATCATCCTTTCAGACAGTCATACACCTACTCATTCTTCAATACACCTTGACCTATATATATATATATAAAACATATTTAAACTTTACAGACACACAGTCACTGGATGATGCCATCAGTGATGTTATCAGTGATGTCATTTGAGATGTCATCAGTGATGTCATCAGTGATGTCACTGACCATGGCATGAGTGATGTAATATGTGATGTCATTAGCAGTGCATTGCGGGGGTGCGAGTTATACTTAGCTCAACTAACTATAACGGCCGAATTTCTTTAGTTTTGTACGAGTGAAATGTCCAACTAACTATAACGTCCCTGAAACCTGGTTTTTTTCAGTGAATATATATATGTGTAAGTGTGTAAATATATATATATATATATATATGTATACATAACCAGCTGCCAAAATAAACCGCTGAATATAACCTGAGCGTGTCGAGTCCTGTTTTGCGGAGAAGGAACGGGATGTTGACGGATATATATATATATATGTACACAATGACATGGTGTATAAAATCATAATTAATCTTACTGACAGACCACTCTCTAACTCAGAGAAAAGAACCTTGTGTCTAGGACTGTCATTCTGCCCCTCAGAACCCTTCAATTATGTACAAACAAGCATTGATCTCTACAAGTTTATCAGAAAGCTTAAGCTCAAAAAATGGCATAGCCTTAGAACTGAGACACACAGAGAGGGGGCAGCATCTCTAAGGCAGGACTCCACAGCGAATTGAACATTGGAGATGTTGATATGCTCCTCAGCCTTCATGAACTTGAATCTGAAGGGACTGAGACAGAAACCGACTTGCATACCCTGTTAGACAATCTTGATATTGTGCATGACAAAGCAGCATCTATTGACTTCAAACAACGCTCTACATTCTTTCCTAACATGCCTCACAATAATATTGATGCCTTTCAAGACACTGTGACTAAATATCTCTTCAGGTTTAGACATAAAACCTGGTTAAAAAATAACTAAAAACATAATCTCACAACCACACAGAAAAAAGCCATCAAATCTCTAGCCGAGGACACCAGCATTATCATATGCCCGGCAGAAAAGGGAGGCAATATAGTCTTACTCAGCAGAGAAATGTACACCAGGGAGGCACTTAGACAACTCAGTGACCCCCTGTACTACACCAAAATCAGTAAGGAAAGCTACATAAACAGCATACTGCACATATGGGGCAAACTGACCGATTGGATAGACAAGAGTATTGTTTTTTGAAACGCAACTGTCGCAAGTCACCCATTCTATACCTTCTCCCGAAAGTTCAAAAAAACAGCACCAACCCACCAGGTAGACCCATTGTTTCTTCACAGGGCAGCGCCCTGGAGAACATATCTAGATATGTTGATCATTTTTTGATGGACCATTTCGTCGCCCTCCCCTCTCACGTCAGGGATACTAAATACTTCTTATTTATTTATTTATTTATTTATGTATTTATAAAGCGCACTGTCAACCCACGGGTATCCTGGCGCTGTATTACGTGGCTACAGACTCCTAGACGAAGGGGTGAGAGGTAGGTATCATCATGTCACCTGTTCTAATCATTTGGGAAGAGCCATGTTTTAACCCCTTCCATGCTTATGACGAGCTGGACTCGTCATGGCACACAGTGGTCATGTGCTCATGACGAGTCCAGCTCGTCATGGGACCCACCCACGGGGGAAGCGCCTGCGCTCCCCCCGTGGGAATCCGATTGTTGTTTTTTTTTTAGGGAAGGCAGGGGAAGCCCTTCCCCTGCCTCTCCCGCCCCCCCATCAATGATGTCAGCGCGCGAGGCGCGCTGACGTCATTGGGGGTTTCCCTTTCTTCCCCGACGCGCTGGAAGCCATTTGCTTCCAGCGCGTCGGAGAATTAAGGTGAGTTCTGGCTCCGGGGAGGGGGAGTTTAAAAAAAAAGAGGCATCGAGGGAAAGGAAAGTGTTTTCCTTTCCCCCGATGCCTCTTTTGTGCATTCATGCTGCACGATCATGCGATCGTGCAGCAGGAATGCCCACTAGACACCAGGGATTTTTTTTTTTTAATCTAAATTGAAAATACTGTTTGGGGGAGCGGCCCCTTGGGCAAGGGTCGCTCCCCTTTTGGGGGCCATATGCTTTGGTGCTTTGCCCCCTGGGGGCAGTTTTTCATATTGCAGCCCACTAGACCACCAGGGAAAACGGTGGGGAGTGGCCCCTTGGGCAAGGGTCACTCCCCTTTGGGGGCATTGTTTGTGGCTGTCTGCCCCCATGGGGGGGGCAGATCAGCCAAATAGTGCCCACTAGATCCCCAGGTATTTATTTGTGGAGAGTGACCCCTTGGGCAAGGGTCACTCTCCTTTGGGGGCAATATTTGTGGATGTGTCTGCCCCCCCAGGAGGGCAGATTGCCATGTTTTTTTTTTAAATTGGGCCCACTAGACCACCATGGATTTGTTTGAGGGGAGTGGCCCCTCGGGCAAGGGTCGCTCCCCTATGGGGAGCATTAATTTGGCCGTTTCTGCCTCCTGGGTGGGCAGATCGGCTGATTTTTTTTGTATGGCCACTAGGCCACCAGGGATTTTTTTGTGGGGAGTGGCCTCTTGGGCAAGGGTCGCTCGCCCTTGGGGGCATTGTTTGTGGCTGTCTGCCCCCATGGGGGGGGGCAGATGTCACCATTTTTTAAATATTTGGCCCACTAGACTACCAGGGATTTGTTTTTGGGGAGTGGCCCCTTGGGCAAGGGTTGCTCCCCTTTGGGGAGCATTAATTTGGCCATTTCTGCCATCCTGAGGGGCAGATCGGTTGATCTGTTTTTTTGTAGGTCCACTAGGCCACCAGGGTTTTTTTTTATGTTGGGGAGCGGCCCCTTGGGCAAGGGTCGCTCCCCTTTATGGGAGGATGATTGTGGCCATTTCTGCCCTCTTTGGGTGGCAGAATAGCAGTATGTTTTTAGGCCCATCTGCCCCCAAGGAGGGCAGAAGCCACTAGACACCAGGGTTTTTTTAATTTTTGTGTTGGGGAGTGGCCAAAAGGGCAAGGGTTGCTCCCCTTTTACGGGGGTGAATATTTTATTTATACTCTTCGGCCCACCTACCCCTTAGCTTGGCTGGTGGATTGTGTGTGGACTGGTGCATTATTTGCATATGTGATTGTAATGTTTTTTTTCTCCTTTTTATTCTAGTGTAAAGCTTTTGATTCCTGTTTGCGGTTTCGGCAGTGGTTGTTCTGCAGTTTTGCGTAATTGCATTTATTTGGTAAGAAAAATATTTTTGTTGTATTTACTCCAAATGAGTATTATTGTCATGCATGAATGAATTTTTTTGTAAGTGGTGTCATAATGGCAGCATATTTGTTAGTGTTCAGAGCATGAAATTCTTTGCGATGTGTTTTGCATTGTCTTATGTGTAATTTTTTTTTCTTCTTTTTTAGTGGGATATTGTTGATCTTCACTGTGTCTGTGCAGAGTAGGTGGTGGTGAGTCTAGCTGCTTCTGTCACGTGAGTGGTATAGTGTTGGAGTATATAGGTCTTTGTGATAAAGCTACATTTTGTTTATTTCTTTTTTACAAAGGGTTTGTTGTTGTTGACTTGTTTGACAAGTAACCTTTATTAGTAAGCATTATGGCTAGTCGTAGAATGACTGCTCAGCAGGTGGTTGGTTTGCTTCTTGAATCTTCCTCTGAGCAGGATTATGAGACTGACAGTGCGTCTGAGGGAGAGGAGGGAGGGGAAGATTCAGGCAGTGAGTTATCTCTCCACATGGAATCATCGGATGATGAAGGTACTCTCAGTGCAGATGAAGCTACTCTCGGTGTGGATGAATCTATTCTCAGTGCGGATGAAGTGCCTGTTTTAGAGGAGGATACTACTGTGCCGATGGTGCAAGAGGCATCTGGATTGCAGCCGGGGGCTGCTAGGCTTCCTACTGGAAGTGCTGGACTCTGGGTTGATCCAAACATGGTGCAGCCGGTGTTGCCTGCCTTTAGTGGTTATGCAGAGTGTAGAGTGGATTGTGAACATTATTTGCCTATACAGTATTTTCAGTTGTTTATGGATGATGTATTTTTGGGTGAGATTGTTGAGCAGACTAATTTGTATGCTGAACAGTTTTTGAGGGACAACAGTGCCAGACTTAGGCTCCACTCTAGAGCTACCCGGTGGAGTCCCACAAATCTGGAAGAGATGAAGAAGTTTTTGGGTTTGACTTTTTTGATGGGTTTGATAAGGAAGCCGTCCATGGGTTCATATTGGTCTACCAGTCCCTTGATGGCAACGGCCATATTTCCTGCAGTTATGACTCGTGATCGGTATTTACTTTTGCTTCGGATGCTGCATTTTGTTGATAATGCTTTGGCGTTGCCACGAGATCACCCTGAATGTGACCGTTTTTTAAGATTCGGCCTGTTCTTGATCACTTTGTAGATCGATTTTCAGAGATCTATACTCCAGGGAAAGAAATATCTATTGATGAGTCTTTGGTCCTGTTCAAGGGCCGTTTGGTTTTTAGGCAGTACATTCCTAGCAAGAGGGCATGCTATGGAATCAAGCTGTATATGTTGTCTGAGAGTAGGACAGGATATGTTTTTAATTTCCGTGTGTACACTGGTAGGGATTCCACTATTGACCCCCTGGTTGTCCATCCACTTTTGGAGTTTCAGAGAAAATTGTGTGGGATCTTGCTAGAGGACTGTTTAACAGAGGCCACCATTTGTACCTTGATAACTTCTACACTGCTGTGCAATTGTTTAAGGAATTGTTCAAAGTGGACACTTTTGCTTGTGGCACAATCCGCTCTAACCGTAAAGGTTATCCAAAAGAGCTTGTTTGCAAAAACTTCAGAGGGGACAGTGCAGTTCCTTGCGTAGTGATGAACTACTAGATGTGAAATTTGTGGACAGGAGGGATGTGTACATGCTGACTACCATCCATGATGAGAGTACTTCACCTGTGGCTGTTTGGAGTCAGATTGCTGAAGTGCGCAAACCTGTGTGCATTTTAGACTACAATAAGCACATGGGTGGTGTTGATAGAGTAGATCAGAGGTTGGAACCTTACACTGCTATTCGTAAGGCTTACATTTGGTATAAGAAGTTGGCCATCCATCTCTTCAATTTAGCAACTTTCAATGCTTTTGTTGTGTTCAAGGAGTGTTCTCCTGCGTCAAAGTTGACTTTTGTTCAGTTTCAGGAGTCTGTCATAGGCAGCCTTGTTGTTGTGGAACAGGCAAGTGTTCCTAGAGTTGGAGTGGTGGAGGATGTGGCTCGATTGAAAGATCGCCACTTTCCTGATCACATTCCTCCTACACCCTCAAAAGACTTTCCCACTAGGAGATGTAGAGTCTGTTGGCGAAGAGGTACGCGGAAGGAGACTCGTATGTACTGCCCTGAGTGTCCTTCTAACCCTGGGCTGTGTGTGCCTGCTTGCTATAGAACGTACCACAAGCAAAAGAATTATTGGGAGCAACCATGAGTGGTAAAGTGAACTGCCTGGTCTGTAATGTTTAAGAATTGTTGTTCTGTTTCAAGGTTGGCATTAGTGCAATGTATTTAGTTTCTGATTTTGTGTTAGTAGATTTGTATCTATTTGCAATTTGTTTGTGTTTTCTTTTTTGTATAAAAAAATCCTAAATGTGATGGTGGTGTGTGTAGGCTGGTGCTTGGCTGGTGGTGTGCGTGGAGTGACGCTTGGCTGGCGGTGTGCGTGGCGGTGTGCATGGAGTGGCTCTTGGCTGGCGGTGTGCGTGAAGTGGCGCTTGGCTGGCGGTGTGCGTGGAGTGGCGCTTGGCTGGCGGTGTGCGTGGAGTGGCTCTTGGCTGGCGGTGTGCGTGGAGTGGCTCTTGGATGGCGGTGTGCGTGGAGTGGCTCTTGGCTGGCGGTGTGCGTGGAGTGGCGCTTGGCTGGCGGTGTGCGTGGAGTGGCGCTTGGCTGGTGGTGTGCGTGGAGTGGCACTTGGCTGGTGGTGTGCGTGGAGTGGCTCTTGGCTGGCGGTGTGCATGGAGTGGCGCTTGGCTGGCGGTGTGCGTGGAGTGGTGCTTGGCTGGCGGTGTGCGTGGACTGGCGCTTGGCTGGCGGTGTGCGTGGACTGGCGCTCGGCTGGTGATGTGTGAGTAGTGACTTGCTGCTGGTCACTACACACACTGCTTGCCGAGCGACACTCCACGCAATCCATCAGCTTGTGTGGTTGCTGTGTTAGGAATGTGGGCGTGTGAAAGTGATGGGCCCTTGAATGGCGCTGTCTGCTGGTGTGAGTGTTGTAATGTGATTGGCCCGCGGCTGGTGGTGTGAATGGTTTTGTATGTGTCACACGTATGAAAGGTGTATGAATGGCCTGTAAAGAGGTTGGTGCCTTGTCGTGGCTTTACAGCTCACGAGCTGTGAGTCAATGGTTCAGTTTCTCGTCCTTTCAATTATTAACAGTGCATTTCATTTTTGTGAAATCACTTGTTAATACAATTGTATATACTGAACCATCACTCACCCTCGTGCCAAATACAACCAGTATGTGTGTGTGCTTGAGGATTAGATGGCTGTGCAGTAATATATTTTTTTTGTCTTTCTCAAGCAGGGTGTACCTTGTCCCTTTTTGTGAATGTTGTAATGTGTTTGTTTCGTGCCTGGTGGTGTGAATGGTCTTGTGTGTATCACGTATGAAAGGTGTGTGAATGGCCTGTAAAGCGGTTGGGGCCTTGACGTGGCTTTACAGCTCACGAGCTGCGAGTCACTGGTTCAGTTTTTTGTCCTTTCAATTATTGACAGTGCATTTCATTTTTGTGAAATCTCTTGTTAATAAAATTGTATATACTGAACCATCACTTGCCCTCGTGCCAAATCCAACCAGTATGTGTGTGTACTTGAGGAATAGATGGCTGTGCAGTAATCTTTGTCTTTTTAGTCTGTCTGCCAAGGTGTACATTTCATCTAAGAATAACCTACCAACTGTAGATATTGTCGTAAACGAAACACCCATGGGAGTACATGGTGATATCTCTCTTGTGGATCCCAACAAGTTATGTTACCCACAATGTCCTGCAAACCTCAAAATGTCTGTCACATTTTCCTTGCAATATTGTGCCAAAATTTTCACGCTGCAGAAATAAACAACACGTTATCTCAAAACGACCTGGTTTTGCAAGGGGGGTCACCTGGGTTTTTGGCCCGGGGCTCAGCGGCCACCAAGGGAAACCTACCAAACCCACACATTTCTGAAAAGTAGACACCCGGGGGATTCCAGGGAGGTATGGCTTGCGTGGATCCCCTAACGTTTTCTTACCCAGAATCCCCTGCAAACCTGACATTTTGCTGAAAAAATCACTTTTTTCACCCATTTTTGTGTGGTAAAGTTGTGGCATCGCAAGGCAGACACAAATTTACTACCACCCAGCGTCCCCCCAGGTCTCCCGATAAAAATGGTGCCTCACTCGGGTGGGAGGCCCAAGTACCCGCGACAGGCAAGGGCCCACAACGTATTGAGGCGATAATAAAATTGCCTATCACAAAATGTTGTGGGCCCTTGCCTGTCGCGGGTACTTGGGCCTCCCACCCGAGAGAGGCACCATTTTTATCGTGAGACCTGGGGGAACACTGGGTGGTAGGAAATTTGTGTCAGCCCGGCGATGCCACAACTTTACCACACAAAAATGTGTGAAAAAAGTGATTTTTTTCAGCAAAATGTCAGGTTTGCAGGGGATTCTGGGTAAGAAAACGTTGGGGGATCCACGCAAGCCATACCTCCCTGAATCCCCGGGTGTCTACTTTTCAGAAATGTGTGGGTTTGGTAGGTTTCCCTAGGTGGCCGCCGAGCCCCGGGCCAAAACGTCATGGGACCCCCTTGCAAAACCAGGTCGTTTTGTGATAGGCCATTTTGAGGTCGCCTCAATACGTTGTGGGCCCTTGCCTGTCGCGGGTACTTGGGCCTCCCACCCGAGTGAGGCACCATTTTTATGTGGAGACCTGGGGGAACGCTGGGTGGGAGGAAATTTGTGTCAGCCCCGTGATGCCACAACTTTACCACACAAAAATGTGTGAAAAAAGTGATTTTGTCAGCAAAATGTCAGGTTTGCAGGGGATTCTGGGTAAGAAAACGTTGGGGGATCCACGCAAGCCATACCTCCCTGGAATCCCCCGGGTGTCTACTTTTCTGAAATGTGTGGGTTTGGTAGGTTTCCCTAGGTGGCCGCCGAGCCCCGGGCCAAAACGTCATGGGACCCCCTTTGCAAAACCAGGTCGTTTTGTGATAGGCCATTTTGAGGTCGCCTCAATACGTTGTGGGCCCTTGCCTGTCGCGGGTACTTGGGCCTCCCACCTGAGTGAGACACCATTTTTATCGGGAGACCTGGGGGAATGCTGGGTGGTAGGAAATTTGTGTCAGCCCTGTGATGCCACAACTTTACCACACAAAAATGTGTGAAAAAAGTGATTTTTTCAGCAAAATGTCAGGTTTGCAGGGGATTCTGGGTAAGAAAACGTTGGGGGATCCACACAAGCCATACCTCCCTGAAATCCCCCGGGTGTCTACTTTTCAGAAATGTGTGGGTTTGGTAGGTTTCCCTAGGTGGCCGCCGAGCCCCGGGCCAAAACGTCATGGGACCCTCCTTGCAAAACCAGGTCGTTTTGTGATAGGCCATTTTGAGGTCGCCTCAATACGTTGTGGGCCCTTGCCTGTCGCGGGTACTTGGGCCTCCCACCCGAGTGAGGCACCATTTTTATCGGGAGGCCTGGGGGAACGCTGGGTGGTAGGAAATTTGTGTCAGCCCCGTGATGCCACAACTTTACCACACAAAAATGTATGAAAAAAGTGATTTGTACAGCAAAATGTCAGGTTTGCAGGGGATTCTGGGTAAGAAAACATTGGGGGATCCACGCAAGCCATACCTCCCTGGAATCCCCCGGGTGTCTACTTTTCAGAAATGTGTGGGTTTGGTAGGTTTTCCTAGGTGGCCGCCGAGCCCCGGGCCAAAACGTCACGGGACCCCCCTTGCAAAACCAGGTCGTTTTATGATAGGCCATTTTGAGGTCGCCTCAATATGTTGAGGGCCCTTGCCTGTCGCGGGTACTTGGGCCTCCCACCCGAGTGAGGCACCATTTTTATCGGGAGACCTGGGGGAACACTGGGTGGTAGGAAATTTGAGTCAGCCCCGTGATGCCACAACTTTACCACACAAAAATATGTGAAAAAAGTGATTTTTTCAGCAAAATGTCAGGTTTGCAGGGGATTCTGGGTAAGAAAACGTTGGGGGATCCACACAATCCATACCTCCCTGGAATCCCCCGGGTGTCTACTTTTCAAAAATGTGTGGGTTTGGTAGGTTTCCCTAGGTGGCCGCCGAGCCCCGGGCCAAAACGTCATGGGACCCACCTTGCGAAACTAGGTCGTTTTGTGATAGGCCATTTTGAGGTCGCCTCAATACGTTGTGGGCCCTTGCCTGTCGCGGGTACTTGGGCCTCCCCCCCGAGTGAGGCACCATTTTTATCGGGAGACCTGGGGGAACGCTGGGTGGTAGGAAATTTGTTTCAGCCCCGTGATGCCACAACTTTACCACACAAAAATGTGTGAAAAAAGTGATTTTTTCAGCAAAATGTCAGGTTTGCAGGGGATTCTGGGTAAGAAAACGTTGGGGGATCCACGCAAGCCATACCTCCCTGGAATCCCCCGGGTCTCTACTTTTCAGAAAAGTGTGGGTTTGGTAGGTTTCCCTAGGTGCCGGCAGAGCTAGGGTTAAAAAACTACAGCTAGGCACTCTGCAAAAAAAGGGTAATTTTTCACTGTGAAAATGTGGTGCGTCCACGTTGCGTTTTGCGCTGCTTCCTGTCGCGGGCACTAGGCCTACCCACACAAGTGAGGTACCATTTTTTTTGGAAGACCTTGGGGAACACGGGGTGGGTGGAATTTTGTGGATCCACGCAGATTCCAGAACTTTCCACCACAAAAAAGTGAGGAAAATGTGTTTTTTTTTGCCAATTTTTAAGGTTTGCAAGGGATTCTGGGTAACAGAACCTGGTGAGAGCCAGTCAAGTCACCCCATCCTGGATTCCCCTGGGTGTCTAATTTTCAAAAATGTATAGGTTTGCTAGGTTTACCTAAGTGCCGGCAGAGCTAGGGTTCAAAAACTACAGCTAGGCACTTTGCAAAAAAAAGGGTCATTTTTCACTGTGAAAATGTGGTGCGTCCACGTTGCGTTTTGCGCTGCTTCCTGTCGCGGGCACTAGGCCTACCCACACAAGTGAGGTACCATTTTTTTTGGAAGACCTTGGGGAACGCGGGCTGTGTGGAATTTTGTGGATCCACGCAGATTCCACAACTTTCCACCACAGAAAAGTGAGGAAAATGTGTTTTTTTTGCCAATTTTTTAGGTTTGCAAGGGATTCTGGGTAACAGAACTTGGTGAGAGCTAGTCAAGTCACCCCATCCTGGATTCCCCTGGGTGTCTACTTTTCAAAAATGTATAGGTTTGCACGGTTTCCCTAAGTGCCGGCAGAGCTAGGGTTCAAAAACTACAGCTAGGCACTTTGCAAAAAAAGGGTCATTTTTCACTGTGAAAATGTGGTGCATCCACATTGCGTTTTGCGCTGCTTCCTGTCGCGGGAACTAGGCCTACCCACACAAGTGAGGTACCATTTTTTACGGAAGACCTTGGGGAATGCGGGGTGGGTGGAATTTTGTGGATCCACGCAGATTCCAGAACTTTCCACCACAGAAAAGTGAGGAAAATGTGTTTTTTTTGCCAATTTTTTAGGTTTGCAAGGGATTCTGGGTAACAGAACCTGGTGAGAGCCAGTCAAGTCACCCCATCCTGGATTCCCCTGGGTGTCTACTTTTCAAAAATGTATAGGTTTGCTAGGTTTCCCTAAGTGCCGGCAGAGCTAGGGTTAAAAAACTACAGCTAGGCACTTTGCAAAAAAAGGGTCATTTTTCACTGTGAAAATGTGGTGCGTCCACGTTGCGTTTTGCGCTCCTTCCTGTTGCGGGCATTAGGCCTACCCACACAAGTCAGGTACCATTTTTTTTCCGGAAGACCTTGGGGAACGCTGGGTGGGTGGAATTTTGTGGATCCACGCAGATTCCAGAACTTTCCACCACAGAAAAGTGCGGAAAATGTGTTTTTTTTGCCAATTTTTTAATTTTGCAAGGGATTCTGGGTAACAGAACCTGGTGAGAGCCAGTCAAGTCACCCCATACTGAGTTCCCGTGGGTGTCTAGTTTTCAAAAATGTATAGGTTTGCCAGGTTTCCCTAAGTGCCCGCAGAGCTAGGGTTCAAAAACTACAGCTAGGCACTTTGCAAAAAAAGGGTAATTTTTCATTGTGAAAATGTGGTACGTCCACGTTGCATTTTCAGCCATTTCCTGTTGTGGGCACAAGGCCTACCCACACAAGTGAGGTACCATTTTTATTGGGAGACTTAGGGTAACACAGAATTGTAGAGCAACTGTTATTACCTATTGACTTTCGATGCATTTCTGCCTTCCAAATGAAAGACAATGTGTAAAAAATAAGTCATTTTGAAAAATTACCTATAATTCTCATTCTAGTATGGGTACTCCCAATTTCGGAAATGTGTAAATATCTACTGTTTCTAAAATCTACATTTTGTTCCCATTTCAGAAATACATAGGTGTCTTTCATAACAATTTTTCCATGTATACATTTTCCCAAAATAATTGCTATATACCCGGTACATAATAAAAAACCATTGCAAGACGCTTCTCAGTTATTGGCTCTGGGTTCGTCGGGTTCTTGGTGAACCTACAAGTCCTATATATCCCCACAACCAGAAAGGTCCAGCGGATATAACGGTATATTGCTTTCAAATAGCTGTCATAATTAGAAGAAGTTACAGGTGAAAACGTTGACACAAATGGCTGTTTTTTTCAACTAATTTTAAATTTTTCCTTCATTTAACTGTTAGTTTCTATAAGGAAAACTTTAAGGATCTACACAAATGACCCCTTGCTGAATTCAGACTTTTGTCTACTTTTCAGAAATGTATGGCTTTCCAGGATCCATTATTGGTTTCATACCCATTTCTACCATTAACTAGAAGGAGGTTGAAAGCACAAAAAATAGCAAAAATAGGCTATGTCCCAGAAAAATGCCTAAACTGTGTAAAAAAAGTTGGTTTTCTGACAAAAGTCTGCTTGTCCCTGAAATTTGGGAAGATGGGGATTTCAGCACCACAACCCCTTTTTTGATGCCATTTGCAGGGAAAAAACAAGACGCTTTCATCTGTAGCCCTTTTTTTGCATTTTTCCCCAAAAAACAAAATTTAGCTGTATTTTGGCTAATTTCTGGGTCCCCTCCAAGGGAATCCACAAACCCTGGGTACCTTTACAATCCCCATGATGTAAGAAAAAAATGACGCAAATTTTTGCATGGATACCTTATGTGGTCAAAAAGTTACAGGGGCCTAAGCGCGCACTACCCCAAATAGCCCAAAAAAAGGCTTAGCACAGGGGGGGAAAAGGCCTAGCAGCGAAGGGGTTAAGTCTTTTCCTGAATTGTACTAGATCCCCTGTCTGTCTAAGGGTTATTGGGAGTATTGCGAGCTGCCTCGGTATTGAAAGCTCTTCCTCCAAATCTAGTTTTTTTGTATCTGGACCTGCCTGCTAGATTGGCTGATGATGATTGTAGGCTTCTTACCTGGGCAAGCCAATTAAATCTATTTTGTAGGGGGGTCGGCCCAAGGCTGTGCAGTGCCTTAAACACAATGCAGAGCAATTTAAAATGTATCCTCAGTGTCAGAGGGAGCCAATGGAGTTCCCTCAGAGACTGGGATGCAGAATACCTACGTGGTCTATTTAGGGCCAGCTTTTCTGCCATTGTTTGAACTCTCTGCAATCTCTTGATTAAGAAATTTGGGGCTCCTAATAACAGAGCATTACAGTAGTCCAGTCAGATCAGGATTACACTTCTTACCACTAGGGCTCTGGCCTAGATTGGGAGCATTGGAAGTATCTTTCGTAGTGCTCTGTTGAGGAAGAAACAGGTTCCAGCCATTTTGTTCACTTGAGATTCTATGCTGTGTTTATCCAAAATTACGCCCAGATTTCGAACTGTATCCCAGGGTGTCGGAGGCTTATCTGAACGAATGGGCCAGAAATTAGAAGGGAGGAAAAATTGAATTTTTGTCGCCGGGCAGCATAAGATCTCTGTCTTATCGCCATTAAACTGCAGTGTGTTATCTGTCAGTCATACTGCAGTTTTTTGCATGCATTGGTGAAAGATATCGAGTAACAGTAATTGATCTCCTTCCAGAGACAGAATAAGTTGGGTGTCACCTACATAATTAACTAGGTTGATTTTATATGACTTAATGATTGAGATCAGTAGGCTCATGTAAATAAATATTAAATAGTATGGGGCTGATTGCGGATCCCTGAGGATCACCATGTTTAATGTTTCTAAAATCAGATTGGTAGGGTGGTAAGGTCACAGCCTGTTGTCTGTTGGACAGACAGGACTGGAGCCATTTTGCCACCGTGCCTCTCACTTCAATTGCGGTGAGCCTATTCATGAGAGTTCTATGGGTGACTGAATCAAATGTGGCAGACAGGTCCAATAGGATCAGTATGACCGAATGTCCTTTGTCTGCTCGCATTCTAAGTTCATCCATGACTGTTAGAAGGGCGGTTTCAGTTCAATGTCCGGGTCAAAAACCCAACTGCTCATCTTCTAATAAGTGGTTGGTTTTTAGAAAGAGCGAGAGTGTTTAGCTAAAATTGAGGGCATACATTGGGTGGAAGAGTACTTACTCCTTATTCTAGATGTAAACTCGCTCAATACGATCATTGATCACGAACTTGGCACAGCAGACTGCCAACAATATCTGTCTAAAAGACCAGTCAGGTACTTAGAACACACCACCATGATCTTACAGATGATAATACATTGCCTACACAAAAACATCTTTATGTTCAGCAGTTCCCTCTACAGACAAGTCCTTGGGACTGCCATGGGGACCTGTTTTGTCAATCTGTTTCTGGGGGCATGGGAGGTAGATATGTCCAACGACCCTGACAACTTTCCAGAATTTGAACAGGTGGTCTTGTGGCTATGCTATTTAGATGACCTGTTCCTAATCTGGAAGGGAACAGAGGATGAGGCTAAGAGGTTTGTTGACAAGCTCAATTACATCAATCGCAACCTGACTCTCACTAGCAACATGAGCAGGCACACATTCAACTTTCTAGGTGTTAGGATTGAGATTGTCAATAACAGAATACACACCCTACTGTTCTGGAAAGCTATGCCTGGGAACAGCCTCTTACATGCCCTCAGTAGCCTACCTGACAAACTGAAATGGAGTATCCCCTATGGGGAACTCCTGAGGGCCAGACACAACTGTAACACGGAATAGTCCTTTAGAACATAGCAATCCACAATGATTTCGAGATTCAGGGAACGTGACTACCCCATTTGGGTTCTCAAAAATGCTTTGGAGACAATCAGTCTAGTCAACAGGGTAACAGAACACTATAATGACATTACTGTGACCAGTGATGATGAGACCAGGATTATATTGACCTACAACAACAATGCCAACGATATACAGAAAATCCTCACAAAAAACTATCTTGACTAATGATCCGATTATAGGACACACAATGCAGAAGAGACCCAGAATACCCTACAGGAAGGGTTGCAGTCTCAGGGACATCCTGGTACATGAGGACATTGCAACAGCCAAACAAACCAGAGGACCCAATTTTCAGGGATTCTTCCCTTTCGGCCATTGTAAAGCCTGCTGCAACGGCCTATTGAAGAAAGAGTACTCCACTCCCAGGGGAAACACAAATAGGAAGATTCTGCAATTCTTGACCTGTAGCTCCTTCTATGTCATGTATATTCTTGAATGCCCCTGTGGTCTCAGATATATAGGGAGCACCACATTTACGGTCAAAAAGAGAATCCTCGAACACATGAGGGCTATCACCAACAAAAACCAACACTATCCCATAGCCAGGCATTTCCAAAACCTCCACTTTTCTGATAGCTCTAAATTGAGAACTTTTGCTGTGGAACAGGTACACCCTGACACCAGAGGAGGGAATAGGGTACTGAAGCTCAGGAAGAGGCAATCCAAGTACATAGTTGACCTCGAAACTAAGAAATCCGGGGGGCACTACATGGAGGAATAACTAGTCATACACCTCCATGAGGAATAGACCCTGTTCCTTCTACCCAGGAACTGCACATCCTGACATGTTCTAGCTTTGTTCTTCTGTGCCTCTCTCCCTTCTCTCTTTTCTCCTTCTTTCTTCCACTGCAAAGATTTAGCAATGAAATCCATGTTCATGTGCTTCAACCTTGTTTGATGTATTTGTATGTTTGCAGGAGGAAAGGAAGGGGACCAATGGAGTATGTCGGTGACTACCACAAGGGTACCCTACCCTTTTCTTCATGGAGTGACCACCTGGTGATCCATGCACAAGAAATAAGAAATATTTCACATTTATTTGGTCTCACGTCGAGTGTTTTCAGTTAATGGGTGTCTTACATCCAAACATTGGACTGATGTTTATTTATCCATTACAGACACTATGGGCTTTGCAACTTTGTCATTAACCCACTTGGGTCCTCATATCTGCGTCCTCACTCTCTCATCCATGTATTAGCCATAAGTCACTTGATCCCTGTTGAGCTACAGGTTTTCTGGGTACACACCCCTTTCCCATCCACCCACTTGGGATACCACTATGTTGACAATAAAGCACCACAGACATCTGCCATTCTGGGATTGACAGCACTCACCTCCCCTTTGTCCTCTGGGGTTATCACTGTACCATTCCAGGCACCGGGGCACCTTACTCATTTGTCACTAGCCTGAACCAGCCACACTCGGCACAGGTGCCTTCATGTCCATGAGGCCACCATATGCCACCTCTGGACTCCAGGGCACTTTACATTTTTACCTCTGTCATCCCCGGAGTCAGCCACACTCCACACGGCCGCTCGCTCTCATCCCCAGGGTGGATCCCATTTCTGCACAGTTTAGTGGGTCTGGCCATACCTGGACCCACGGACATGTATATATTCAGACGAGACTTGATCCGCATCTTCAGCAGCACACCTTGGTGCACCTGACGAGTTCTGCATCCATTTACTTATTCATGCGTATACATGCAGTATGCCTCTGCTCTAGGATGAGACATACACTAGGACTACAGCAATCTCTACACTGATATTATTGTACATGCATACTGACATTAACTTTGCTTATGGTGCCACTCTTTACGTATTTTCAGCCCAGGCACTACACTACAGTATACATACCAAGATGGCCGCTATTGTCTGTACCTTTAGGCAATAATTATGCCATTCAGTCCTTCATCTATGTTGACCTAATGCTATGTATTGACACTCACCTGTATGTTTCCACGTGTGATCATGACTGCTCGTCAGTCGAAACGAGTAACGAGATTTATGAAGCAATAAATTAACTTCACTGTACTTGATATCTCATCTCTTTATATCTCATCTGAGTGTGTGCCTTATTAAATTTGTGGATTATTGAAAATACTGGCAGGCTCCACCGGCTCGCGCACCACTTCCCAATGGTCAAGGATTTCGGCAAGAGCGAGTCAGGATTTATTTATTTATATATATATATATATATATATATATATATATATATATATATATATATATTATCTACTGGCGGTCGCCAGTAGATAGTTATAGTTAAAACCTATTATCCATAGGAAATCCGCGACATTCTATTTGAAATAACGTTGGTGCCGGTTGACGAATCTTCGCGAAAGTTTCCAACTTGTTGGGGCGCTCCGGTCCGCTCCTATCCTGAAAGTCTCGGGGTGATACGTCAAGCGGGGGCCGAGAAAAAGGGGGTCCCAAAACGCGTTTTCCCATTCATTTTTCCATAGGAACCTTTAGTCGCAGCTACAGCCCGAACTGCTGAACGGAATTACACCAAATTTGGCAAAGAGGTAGCCCTTGGTTCAGTGTTGTGCCTTTTGCTTAAATGGTGTAAATCCATTCAGTAGTTCCTGAGAAAATCAAAAGTAAAGTCACATATATATCTGGGCGGAGCCTAACCACACATGTCATCGTGAGATCTGATTGGCTGTCAGCACTTCATCCTGGAATTGCTGGCAGCCATCTTGGGACCAATATAAATGATAGTACCTCATTGAAATGCATTGTAGTGAATAGAAGATTTTGAGGGTCACCAAAAGGAGAACTATAAAGGATGATAACAGGCTTTAGTTACATTAGAATTTATTTGTTGATGGTACCATACTAATTTTAGGAATTGTGGTGTATTCTAAGGTGATTTTACCATGTGAAAAACCTTCTGCTGGGATATCATGAATCATGTTTGAGAGAACACTATTTTCTCATGCTTGTCCCATGGAGGTTTGGAAGGTGCTCCAGAAGCTAAAATGAGAGCATATTTTCTGTAAATTCACATTATCTTTCTCACTCATGTGAGAATGAAGTCTGACATTCTCAGTAAAACATGTACATCCAACAAGGGCAGAGACTGTCAGTTGATTCCTTTGTGTTCTACTGCAGCTTCCCAGAGTGTTCTAAAGAACAACTAGAGTGCTAACAGCCTTACTTATGACAAAAGTATGGCACACCTGAAGCCATCTTGATTGGAATAAACTGGTAACACTTAAACAATTTAATTTAAAAAGGAACAAAATGATGGGGTTCATTTTGTCATAGAAATTATGGTTAGTGCTGTAGAAAGAAAAATTAGGACATGTTTCAAGTGTGATCTCAAATATCTTCCTGTTATATTTCAACAGGAGCAGCCTGCCAGTTGATGCCTTTGTGTTCTACTGCAGCTTCCCAGAGTGTTCTAAAGAACAACTAGAGTGCTAACAGCCTTACTTATGACAAAAGTATGGCACACCTGAAGCCATCTTGATTGGAATAAACTGGTAACACTTAAAACATTTAATTTAAAAAGGAACAAAATGATGGGGTTCATTTTGTCATAGAAATTATGGTTAGTGCTGTAGAAAGAAAAATTAGGACATATTTCAAGTGTGATCTCAAATATCTTCCTGTTATATTTCAACAGGAGCAGCCTGCCAGTTGATGCCTTTGTGTTCTACTGCAGCTTCCCAGAGTGTTCTAAAGAACAACTAGAGCGCTAACAGCCTTACTTATGACAAAAGTATGGCACACCTGAAGCCATCTTGATTGGAATAAACCGGTAACACTTAAAACATTTAATTAAAAAGGAACAAAATGAGGGGTTCTTTTTGAAATAGAAATTATGGTTAGTGCTGCAGAAAATTAGGGCATGTTTTAAGTGAGATCTCAAATCCTCTTCTATTTCATTAGAAAATTCTGACATGCAGACTGAAACAATCACTTTCAATACCAGCAGCAGACTACCAGTTAACTCCCTGGTGAGCAGTAGCTTTACTCCAGTGATCTAATGAGCAACTAGAGTGCTAACATTCTGAATTTATGGCAGATGTGAGACACATCTGAATGCCTTCTTGATGGAATCAAAGTAAAAAACTGAAAGCATTTCCTACTGAGGAGACTGCAGTAAATGAAGAAATTAGGAAACTTCATAACAAAGAAGTCTTCCAAGATGGCCACCAGTGAAAAAAGAGCCCAAATGTAGCACAAATATTACCCAGATGTAGCCCACATATAGCCCAATGACAAAAGTGTGCAAAACACTTTTTATTTTTAGGTTTTTGCAGTTTTATGTAGTGCAGACTGGTCAGGTATTGGAGCATTGCATCTTAAAACATGACCCCCTACACTACAAAAACACCACTGCACTACCTTAAACCCTAAAACACTACCCCCAGCATGACCCCCTACACTACCCAAACACCACTGCACTACCCTAAAACATGACCCCCTACAATACACAAACACCACTGCACTACCCTAAACCCTAAAACACTACCCCCAGCACGACCCCCTACACTACACAAGCACCACTGCACTACCCTAAACCCTAAAACACTACCCCCAGCACGACCCCCTACACTACACAAACACCACTGCACTACCCTAAACCCTAAAAACACTACCCCCAGCACGACCCCCTACACTACCCAAACACCACTGCACTAACCTAAATCCTAAAACACTACCCCCAGCACGACCCCCTAAACTACCCAAACACCACTGCACTACCCTAAAACATGACCCCCTACACTACACAAACACCACTGCACTACCCTAAACCCTAAAACACTACCCCCTGCACGACCCCCTACACTACACAAGCACCACTGCACTACCCTAAACCCTAAAACACTACCCCCAGCACGACCCCCTACACTGCCCGAACACCACTGCACTGCCCTAAACCCTGAAACACCAGCCCCTGCATGACCCCCTACACTGCCCGAACACCACTGCACTGCCCTAAACCCTGAAACACCACCCCTAGCACGACCCCCTACACTGCCCGAACACCACTGCACTGCCCTAAACCTTGAAACGTCATCCCCTTCACGACCCCCTACACTGCCCGAACACCACTGCACTGCCCTAAACCCTGAAACACCACCCCCAGCATGACCCCCTACACTGCCCAAACACCACTGCACTGCCCTAAACCCTGAAACACTACCCCCAGCAAGACCCCCTACACTGCCCGAACACCACTGCACTGCCCTAAACCCTGAAACATCACCCCCAGCAAGACCCCCTACACTGCCCGAACACCACTGACCTAAACCCTGAAACACCAGCCCCAGCACGACCCCTACACTGCCCGAACACCACTGCACTGCCCTAAACCCTGAAACACTACCCCCAGCATGACCCCCTACACTGCCCAAACACCACTGCTCTGCCCAAAACCCTGAAACACCAGCCCCAGCACGACCCCCTACACTGCCCGAACACCACTGCACTGCCCTAAACCTTGAAACACCAGCCCCTGCACGACCCCCTACACTGCCTGAACACCACTGCACGACCCTAAACCCTGAAACATCACCCCCAGCATGACCCCCTACACTGCCCGAGCACCACTGCACTGCCCTAAACCCTGAAACACCAGCCCCAGCACGACCCCCTACACTGCCCGAACACCACTGCACTGCCATAAACCCTGAAACACCAGCCCCAGCACGACCGCCTACACTGCCCGAACACCACTGCACTGCCCTAAACCCTGAAACACCAGCCCCAGCACGACCCCCTACACTGCCCGAACACCACTGCACTGCCCTAAACCGTGAAACACCAGCCTCAGCACGACCCCCTACACTGCCTGAACACCACTGCACTGCCCTGAACCCTGAAACACCAGCCCCAGCACAACACCCTACACTGCACGAACACCACTGCACTGCCCTAAACCCTGAAACACCACCCCATGCATGACCCCCTACACTGCCCGAACACCACTGCACTGCCCTAAACCCTGAAACACCACCCCCTGCACAACCCCTACACTGCTCGAACACTACTGCACTGCCCTAAACCCAGAAACACCATCCCCAGCACGACCCCCTATACTGCACGAACACCACTGCATTGCCCTAAACCCTGAAACACTACCCCCAGCAAGACCCACTACACTGCCCGAACACCACTGCACTGCCCTAAACCCTGAAACATCACCCCCAGCAAGACCCCCTACACTGCCCGAACACCACTGCCCTAAACCCTGAAATACCACCCCCAGCAAGACCCCTACACTGCCCGAACACCACTGCACTGCCCTAAACCCTGAAACACCAGCCCCAGCACGACCCCCTACACTGCCCCAACACCACTGCACTGCCCTAAACCTTGAAACACCACCCCCTTCATGACCCCCTACACTGCCCGAACACCACTGTACTGCCCTAAACCCTGAAACCCCACCCCCAGCTTGACCCCCTACACTGCCAGAACACCACTGCACTGCCCTAAACCCTGAAACACCCCCCTTCACGACCCCCTACACTGCCCGAACACCACTGCACTGCCCTAAACCCTGAAACACCACCCCCAGCATGACCCCCTACACAGCCCGAACACCACTGCACTGCCCTAAACCCTGAAACACTACCCCCAGCAAGACCCCCTACACTGCCCGAACACCACTGCACTGCCCTAAACCCTGAAACATCACCCCCAGCAAGACCCCCTACACTGCCCGAACACCACTGACCTAAACCCTGAAACACCAGCCCCAGCACGACCCCCTACACTGCCCGAACACCACTGCACTGCCCTAAACCCTGAAACACTACCCCCACCATGACCCCCTACACTGCCCGAACACCACTGCTCTGCCCTAAACCCTGAAACACCAGCCCCAGCACGACCCCCTACACTGCCCGAACACCACTGCACTGCCCTAAACCGTGAAACACCAGCCTCAGCACGACCCCCTACACTGCCTGAACACCACTGCACTGCCCTGAACCCTGAAACACCAGCCCCAGCACAACAACCTACACTGCACAAACACCACTGCACTGCCCTAAACCCTGAAACACCACCCCATGCATGACCCCCTACACTGCCCGAACACCACTGCACTGCTCTAAACCCTGAAACACCACCCCCTGCACAACCCCCTACACTGCTCGAACACTACTGCACTGCCCTAAACCCAGAAACACCATCCCCAGCACGACCCCCTATACTGCACGAACACCACTGCACTGCCCTAAACCCTGAAACACTACCCCCAGCAAGACCCACTACACTGCCCGAACACCTCTGCACTGCCCTAAACCCTGAAACATCACCCCCAGCAAGACCCCCTACACTGCCCGAACACCACTGCCCTAAACCCTGAAACACCACCCCCAGCAAGACCCCCTACACTGCCCGAACACCACTGCACTGCCCTAAACCCTGAAACACCAGCCCCAGCATGACCCCCTACACTGCCCGAACACCACTGCACTGCCCTAAACCCTGAAACACCACCCCCTGCATGACCCCCTACACTGCCCGAACAAGACTGTACTGCCCTAAACCCTGAAACCCCACCCCCAGCATGACCCCCTACACTGCCAGAACACCACTGCACTGCCCTAAACCCTGAAACACCACCCCCTGCATGACCCCCTACACTGTCCGAACACTACTGCACTGCCCTAAACCCTGAAACACCACCCCCAGCACGACCCCATACACTGCACGAACACCACTGCACCGCCCCTAAACCCTGAAACACTACCCCCAGCAAGACCCCCTACACTGCCCGAACACCACTGCACTGCCCTAAACCCTGAAACATCACCCCCAGGAAGACCCCTACACTGCCTGAACACCACTGCCCTAAACCCTGAAACACCACCCCCAGCAAGACCCCTACACTGCCCGAACACCACTGCACTGCCCTAAACCCTGAAACACCACCCCCAGCAAGACCCCCTACACTGTCCGAACACCACTGCACTGCCCTAAACCCTGAAACACCACCCCCAGCACGACCCCCTACACTGCCCGAACACCACTGCTCTGCCCAAAACACTGAAACACCAGCCCCAGCACGACCCCCTACACTGCCCGAACACCACTGCACTGCCCTAAACCCTGAAACACCAGCCCCAGCACGACCCCCTACACTGCCCGAACACCACTGCACTGCCCTAAACCCTGAAACACCACCCCCAGGACGACCCCCTACACTGCCCGAACACCACTGCACTGCCCTAAACCCTGAAACACCAGCCCCAGCACGACCCCGTACACTGCCCGCACACCACTGCACTGCCCTAAACCCTGAAACACCAGCCCCAGCACAACCCCGTACACTGCCCGAACACCACTGCACTGCCCTAAACCCTGAAACACCAGCCCCAGCACGACCGCCTACACTGCCCGAAAACTACTGCACTGCCCTAAACCCTGAAACACCACCCCCAGCAAGACTACCTACACTGGCCGAACACCACTGCACTGTCCTAAACCCTGAAACACCACCCCCGGCACGACCCCCTACACTGCCCAAACACCACTGCACTGCCCTAAACCCTGAAACACCACCCCTCAGCACGACCCCCTACACTGCCCGAACACCACTGCACTAAACCCTGAAACACCACCCCCTGCACGACCCCCTACACTGCCGGAACACCACTGCACTGCCCTAAACCCTGAAACACCACCCCCAGCACGACCCCCTACACTGCCCTAACACCACTGCACTGCCCTAAACCCTGAAACATCACCCCCAGCACAACCCCCTACACTGCCTGAGCACCATTGCTCTGCCCTAAACCCTGAAACACTAGCCCCAGCACAACCCCCTACACTGCCCGAACACCACTGCACTGCCCTAAACCCTGAAACACCACCCCCAGCATGACCCCCTACACTGCACGAACACCACTGCACTGCCCTAAACCCTGAAACATCAGCCCCAGCAAGACCCCCTACACTGCCCGAACACCACTGCGTTGCCCTAGACTCTGAAACACCAGCCCCAGCAAGACCCCCTACACTGCCCGAACACCACTGCACTGCCCTAAACCCTGACACACCAGCCTCAGCACGACCCCCTACACTGCCCGAACACCACTGCACTGCCCTAAACCCTGAAACACCAGCCCCAGCACGACCCCCTACACTGCCCGAACACCACTGCACTGCCCTAAACCCTGAAACACCAGCCCCAGCACCACCCCCTACAATGCCCAAACACCACTGTACTGCCCTAAACCCTGAAACACCACCCCCTGCACCGCCCCCTACACTGCCCGAACACCACTGCACTGCCCTAAACCCTGAAACACCACCCCCTGCACGACCCCCTACACTGCCCGAACACCACTGCACTGCCCTAAACCCTGAAACACCACCCCCAGCATGACCCCCTTTACTGCTCGAACACCACTGCACTGCCCCAAACCCTGAAACACCACCCCCAGCATGACCCCCTACACTGCCCGAACACCACTGCCCTAAACCCTGAAACACCACCCCTGCACGACCCCCTACACTGCCCGAACACCACTGCACTGCCCTAAACCCTGAAACACCACCCCCTGCACGACCCCCTACACTGCCCGAACACCACTGCACTGCCCTAAACCCTGAAACACCACCCCCAGCACGACCCCCTACACTGCCCAAACACCACTGCACTGCCCTAAACCCTAAAACACCACCCCCAGCACGACCCCCTACACTGCCCGAACACCACTGCACTGCCCTAAACCCTAGAACACTACCCCCAGCACGACCCCCTACACTACCCGAACACCACTGCACTACCCTAAACCCTAAAATACTCCCCCAGCACAACCCCCTACACTACCCGAACACGACTGCACTGCCCTAAACCCTAAAACACTCCCCCAGCACGACCCCCTACACTACCCGAACACCACTGCACTGCCCTAAACCCTAAAACACTCCCCCAGCACGACTCCCTACACTACCCAAACACCACTGCACTACCCTAAACCCTAAATCTACCCCCAGCATGACCCCCTACACTACACAAACACCACTGCACTACCCTAAACCCTAAAACACTACCCCCAGCACGACCCTCTTCACTACCTAAACACAACTGCACAATTTGTGACAGGCGTTGCAACGCAGGCCTGTGGTGCTTACTGGAAGTACCTGGTGGGCTAGTTGGGCCCCAGGGACTCTCAGGATTCAAGGTGACCTAATCCCCCAACTTAATACGCGCCACGGGGCGCATTTGCACAGTGGTGAAGGGTGGGGCGGGGCCTCAGGTGACATGTGCGCAAACATGCCCTGTGGTGTGTTTTAAGTTGGGGAGTTAATTCCCTTTGAATCCTGGGGGCCAACTAGCCCACCAGGTACCTTCAGTAAGCACAACAGAGTTGCGTTGCAGAGAGGTGAAAAAGGTGCGTGTCATCGGAATGCCTCTCTGCAACTCAGCTCTGTGGTCCTAACTGTAGGTACCTGGGGGGCTAGTTGGGCCCCAGGGACCCTCAGGATTCAAGGGGACTTAATCCCGCAACTTAAAACGCGCCACGGGGCGCGTTTGCACACATGTCACCTCAGGCCCCCTCCCTTCACCACTGTGCAAACGCGCACTGGCTCTGGTTAGTCAGAGTCAGTTACCACCAGTACCCGTCTGAAAAAGTTGTGGGCACAGGATGATTTTGCAACAAGGCCTCTTTCTGCTCCTCTGTTGGTTCTTTCTGCACATCTTTTGCTTCTTTCTGTGCGTTTTTCTTCTTTCTTCACATGTCCTACCTCTGTTGGCATAGTTAGAAACTAGCATTTAAAAAACCCTTGAAATTCACTTAAAAATCATAGGTTTCAGGCACGTTATAGTTAGAAATTAGCATTTAAAAAACCTTTGAAATTCACTGAAAAAACCATAGGTTTCAGGCACGTTATAGTTAGAAATTAGCATTTAAAAAACCTTTGAAATTCACTGAAAAAACCATAGGTTTCAGGCACGTTATAGTTAGAAATTAGCATTTAAAAAACCTTTGAAATTCACTGAAAAAAACCATAGGTTTTAGGGACAGTTATAGTTAGTTGGACATTGCACTCGTACAAAACCCGTGAAATTCCCCTGTTATAGTTAGTTCAGCTAACTATAACTCGCGCCCCGCAATGCACTGCTGATGACGTCACATATTACATCACTCATGACATGGTCAGTGACATCACTGATGACATCACTGATGACATCTCAAATGACATCACTGATGACATCATACATGTGATAATTTCATGCATCTTCTCACACCCTAATATAACTTTTGATACACCCACTCTAAATTACAGACTGCCATTCTCAAAACCATAGACACTCCAACACCAAAAACTACATACCCACTCACTGATTCTTAGGTCTACACACACATCCACTCACTCACCTGTACAGTCACTCATACTTACAGTCACTCAGTACAGGACTATCATATGCACTCATACACCTATATAAACACTCACACACTGCCACTCATCCATAGAGGTACTCACACACCTAGTCAGTCATGCAAAAAATTAATCACACACCCATTTACTCACCTATACAGTTATACACACACCAGCTCACTTACTTATACAAATACTAGCGCATTCTTACGCACTTATACAATAACTGATACAAGCACACACGCATCCATACAGCCACTCTCACAATAACACACTCTCACTTATAGCCATTGAAATACTCTAACACACATATATACTGCCTTTTACATATGTAGTTACTCGCACATGTACCACTGAGATATACATTCACTCACTAACACACCCATACACACACTCACCCACCCAAGCAGTCCATCACAGATGCACTCTTGAAATCATGCACCCAGTGAATCACCCACTCACACATCTATGTATAGAGTCACACACACCCCACCCACACAAACACTCAGGCAGCCATACAGATAGTCAGAGAACCAATCAATAACCCATATAGACACTCATGTAGCTATTCGCAAATCCATGCATCCACTTACACACCAACAAACAGACGGATACAGACATTCACACAGTTTAGTCACTAACCCATGCATTCAGTAAGATACGTTTAATCACTCACTTGTAGAGTCAGTCACTCACGTACTAAATCATCCATTCAGACACTTATACACCCACTCATTTTTCAATACGCCTTTCCCTATATATATTAAACATATTTAAACTTTACAGAAACACACAGTCACTGGATGATGTCATCAGTGATGTCATCAGTGATGTCATTTGAGATGTCATCAGTGATGTCATCAGTGATGTCACTGACCATGTCATGAGTGATGTAATATGTGACGTCATCAGCAGTGCATTATGGGGCGCGAGTTATAGTTAGCTGAACTAACTATAACAGGGGAATTTCACGGGTTTTGTACGAGTGCAATGTCCAACTAACTATAACTGTCCCTAAAACCTATGGTTTTTTTCAGTGAATTTCAAAGGTTTTTTAAATGCTAATTTCTAACTATAACGTGCCTGAAACCTATGGTTTTTTCAGTGAATTTCAAAGGTTTTTTAAATGCTAATTTTTAACTATAACGTGCCTGAAACCTATGGTTTTTTCAGTGAATATATATATATATATATATATATATATCCATGCACTGGTTATACTCTTCCATATTACATCACTTATACCATGTGAAATCATAGGGGCATATGTACAAGGAGTTAGCGGCGTCGCTTTTTTTTTATCGCCTTATTTACAAGTTACCACTAACCTCAAGTAAGCAGCAGTTTTCTGGCGAAAATGTGCATTTTCAAGATCGCCACTTCTGTTAGTGGGAGAAAATGAGATTCAAGGTAGGCATTCCCGTGCAAAAACTGCCGCTAACCCACTTCGCAATATTTACAAGGAATTCCTTGTATGGTGCAAAACCAAAAAAACTACCTCTAACTGCAATTGGAGGCAGTTTTTTAAGACCAGAAAATAGCTGGTCTTAAAAATGGTGCAAACACTTGGGGCCTCATTTCAGAAGGTTCTGGACAGCGCTGCAAGGAATGTTGCTGCGCTGCCCTGCGACAAAACTACAGGGCAGGAATGCGCACCATCAATAAGATAGGGTGCATTCCTGGGCCTCATTCAGGAAAAGTGTTGCATCGCTGTGACAAAACAGCGTTGCAAAACTTTTCACTATGCCCTTCCTGCGACAACATGGATACGCTGTATTCACTGTACGGCGCTCCATGTCGCAATTAATGACAGATACGTCTGGAATCCTGACGTATCTGTCAGCGCTAAATTCACGCATTGCTGTAGTTGTGTAACAAGCATGACGCAACTTCAGTAATGCATGGAACCAGCCTATCTCTGTGGCACTGCGTCACCCTTACTCCTGCCATGAGGCAGGCGTAAGGTACTGACGCAGTGGCATCCTACAATTGTTGCAGTGAAATCTGATGGATTTCACTGCGCCACTCCTATGAGGCTTTGCTGCGTGGGAATGCCCACCCTGCATACATCATACCTGATGCAGGTATAATGTGGCACAGGGCTTCACAAGGTCACGCATATGCCTAAATGCTTTACTTTGAAAATACGGTGCAACGTGGTGCAAGAATCATGCTACAAGTACGTCAGGAAAATGACGCACTGGTGGGGTGAAACTGTCAGAAGGGGCTCACGAATAAGCCCCCCTGTCTTTTTCCCCTACGCTGGCGCACAATGGCTGCCATGTGCCAACGCAGGCACCCTTGCGCCATGGTGCAAGGGTGACAGTGTTGTGGAGTGGATTTATGTTGTGGCTCCATCACTTCTCAATACGTCTGCAGGTGCGTCTGGACTAGTGGAGGGCGGGAGTGAACCAGTTGGCCTTCTTGGAGTGTTGTTTGCCTGGTCTTGCCTTGAGGGTTGGCAGGGTGTCGGCGCAGTTGGAGATCCATAGGTGGAGGTTCCGCGCTGCGGTGTTGCGTCTGTAAGCGTTGGCAGAGTGGTGGTGCTGAGGGAGTTGACGAGAAGTTCTTCGGTGGCCTTGATTCAGCTGCGAGGGGCGGGGGTTGATGGCGGTGAAGTACGGTGGGCATGGTGAAGACGTGATGTATACAATGATGGTCCGTCCAGGAGAGTCCGGTGGTGTGGCTGTAGTTGAAGTTCCCACTGGCGGAGAAGGCGTGCTCGAGCGTGTGTCCGGCTGTGTGCGTTGGTGCGGTGAGTAGCTGCTTGAGTCCAATGGGAGATGGGAGATAGATGGGAGAGCCTGGGGTGCAATGAGGTCTACAATGGCATCGGTGAATGGGGGTTCATGGCCCGGGGGGCCTGTAGATGAGGGTGCTGCAGAGGATGGTGTTGGGGTTGGTCCGGATCTGGAAGTGGAGGTGTTCTATGGTCACCGTTGGGTCATTAGAGTGCGTGGTCAGTTTGAGTGTGCTTTTGTAGAGGATGGCAATGCCTCCTCCTGGATGGTCGGGGTGGTCCTTGCGGGTGATTTAGTAGCCACCAGAGATGGCGATGGCGATGTCTGGTCCAGAGCATAGGTTGGTCCAGGTTTCCGTGAAGAAGGTGATGTCTGAAGAGGTGGCGTTGAGGAGGTCCCAGATGTATGTGGCGTATTTGTGGAGGGACCGCACATTGAGCAGGATGGAGTTGAGCCGGTCGGGTGCACTGTTGGTCCGCTGGGCGGCAACAGGCACTGGTGTTTTGATGTGGCAGAAGGTGCGTTTGCAGGTTCGTTAGGCTCAGGGAGCAAGGGTATTCTTCGGTGATGCTAGATGGCAGGCGACATGGCGTCCAGGGTTGAGGGCGAGGAGGGTGCTGGCGTCGTAGCAGTGGTTGTCCAAGAGGCAGGGTCCTTAGTGCTGGGCACGGTACAGGTAAGGACGGACACAGACAGGCTTGCCTTTGGCTTCCCTTCGGCGCACCAGTGGCATGGCCTCTGCGCATGGCCGCATAGCGTCTGCCATTAAGTAGTGCTGCAGGGTGACTGGACAGCTGTGAATTGGGAAATGTGGGAAAGGACACTGGAGGGGGCGGGGATGCAGGTGATCGCAGCAAAAACGAAGGAGAGGATAGGGAAAAAGGAACTGCAAAAAAGCACAGGAAAAACAAAGCCAAACACAGCAAAGATAAAAAAATAAAGAGAAAGGTAAGAAAGCAATGGAGAAGAGCTGACAGATGAACAGGAACAGCAGACGAGAGGGACAGGAGAGCAGTCAAGCTGCAGACAGTGACGCTCTACCACTGGACCACCAGGGATGAGGCGCAGGCAGGAACCTGCGGGTGGAGGATGGGCTCAAACACATGACCTCTGTGTCAGAGGAACCAGCAGATGGGGACAGCAGCAGCAGCAACCAGATGGCGCAGCACTGTGGAAAGAGGAAGTCCACTAAGGGTTAGTCCCCCGTACACCCAAAAGCAAACTAACAGGGGGCAAGGATAGGTAGCTACACCGGGTTGCCTCTTCCGATCTGACAGTGGCGACCAGATTTCGTGTTCCCCAGTACCCCAGCGAGTAACAGCGGATCAAGCTGCATACCCAAGGTCCTGGGCGAGAACCGGCCCCCATGCCCCTGGCACCCACTGCCACGAATGGCCGTTTTCAGCGATTTGAGCGAGTTAGTGGAGTCCCCCACCAGTCTTGTGTGGTGCCCTCGGTGATGTAGGTCAGCAGCAGCGCAGGGATTGCTCAGGGCACGGTGTGCATCACCCACAGGCGCTAGGCCTGGGCCCAACTCGCTCCCGGGCCTCCTCTGCTACGCATCCCACCTTCTCCTCACCTGGACATTGACACCAGGGCTCAATGCACTGCATTCTCTCCAAATCTGTGACTCAGCCAGCAGGAGCCTCAGCCAGGTGGGATTTCACAAGCCTGGGTACAGCAGTCGCCATCAAGTCTGCTGAGGAACCTCCCGATGCAGGTGTGGCAACAGGGCCCCCTTAGGCACAAAGTTGCAGCGCTCCCACCACACAAGTTTGGTACAGCTCAGGGGCCTCACCCTCCACAGCGTCCGGCCAGCACAACATCCTACAGCCTGTGATGCAGAGAGGCACGGCACACCATTGATAATCTCCTCCATGCACCCCGGGGTAGTTGTGGATCGTAGTATGAAATGCAGACCTCTCTTTGTTGGTGCGCAGGAGCACTTCTACCATTCACAGCTCCAAGGGGCGCAAGGCAGTCTTCTCACACAGGTCAACAACGTGTCTCCATGCGACCTGCCAGATATCACCACCAGGTAAGGGCGATCGCCGCACTTCATTGCCACAGCCCAGCGACTCCACAGCACCTCCGCATCCCACTCCGGGTACCAGACGCAGCCCCAGCGAGGTCTCCGGGCCCCGGGGACTGTCCGCGCTTTCAAGGTTTTGGATGCCATGGTGTTGCAAGGAGTGGGCAATGAAAAGTGATGCATCACTGGTTTGGCACAGTGATCCGCCTCTTTTCATAGATGTAGCCCTGAATTTCCTCTTCCAATGGGATTCTGGCTGGTCATCCTGGCTTTTGGGGGGCTTAGGGGGTGTTGATCTGTGCTGCACTTAGCCCTGGCTGCTCCATTCTCCATTTTAATTCCAATTTTTCATTGGAGGTGGACTTTTAGGCTATTTTTGCCTCTAGAGGCAAAAAACGTCACGTTGGACTGACTAACATGAGTTTTTGTGCCGCTAATGGGCCTTTCATCACTTTTCGCCACTAACGTCAGAATTTGAATCGCCTTCAAGCTAGTGTTACCAGCAGTTTTCACCGCAGCTACTTGGTACTATCGCCATGTAGCGACGTATTGTAAATACTTCGCTAACAGGGCGATAGTTTTTGGTGATAGTCCGCGTTAAGAAAACTGCCGCTAACTAGCGTTAGCGTTAGTTAGCGGCATTTCTTGAACAAATGCCCCATAGTGTTCATAACAACACTTATGACATCTCAAAAGACATCATTTGTGATAACACAGTGCAAGGAGAATGTGTGCATTTTAATTAATGCAGTGTGATGAGTGAGGTGACAACACTGGATATGCAAGTGGGAGAGATAATAATTTAAAGGTGGTGCGTAAATAATAAATGTAATTTATAACTATAACTTTAGAATTTCTAATGTTTGTCTACTTTAAGTTGGGTTTGTAACCACTCTGTAGTTATAGTTAGGATTTTGAGAGATTTTTGCTTGCTAATAGCTTTGTCACCGTTTGATGAACCTCCAGGAAACTTTGCAGACCTATTTTTGCAAAGTTTTTATACATTGGTTGATGATGCAGCATTTCGTAGTGTTAGTTAAGGGGATGCAAAGAAAAAAGGGGATCCCAAAATTCATTTTCCACCACTGCATTTCCCATTGACATTTTAGACAGATGTAGAGACAAAAGAGCTTTACGCATTTACATGAAATTTGGCAGGAATATAGATTATGGAATGGAAATGGTTCTTTTTTTTATTTGGTCTGAATTTGTTCAGTTGTTTTTACCTAATAAGGGACAAAAACCTAGTAATATATGGAGCCCCGGTGTCACATGGCCCATTGGGACATTGTCGTTTTTCACTAAGTTAGCATGAACACGTTGCAGCTTGCCTGCTGCTTTTGCGCACGCTACTACACATCTTTATTTTTGCAATAAGTTCAATGAATGCTTTCACATGAGACCTCATCGCTGTGTTCACTCTTTGCATGTTCTTGGGATTTTGACTGAACATTATGTGCAAGGTCGAACAACAATGCCCCTTGTTATTTTGTTATGGCCAGACCTAAAACAATAAAAACAAATCATACCGATGCACCTGTTGTTTGGACAACGTACTTAGGTTTTTAGTGGGGTACACGAAGAGGTGACACACAGTTGGAGAGGGACCTTTCCAGAGAGAAGAGCGAGACAGCACCTATGATATAGATCTACCATCTATAGGCTAAGGTATGGGGTCTGCTGACAAAGCCCAGAGATCTTCTATTATATAAAAATACTTCTTCTTAGCAAGGGGAGGGAGGTTAGGCACTATAGTCTTTTCTCCATTGTCTTTCTATGATGACCTCTCCCTTCATGCTATATGGACTAGCTGCTATGCTGACTGTATTTGTATTATGCATTTTCCTGCTTGTTGTGGCACGTATACTGCATGTTAGGGCACATTAGTTAAAATACATATTGTAAACTGTTTTGTGTCTCTGTCAGATCTTATTGTGGACAAGTACAAGAGTGCGAGCAAAAGGGTGTGTCTTGTTACCACGATTCCTGAGAGATCTGGGAGTGTTGTGTTCTGGGGTGTCTAATCATTTGCTTCTCTGTGAGTGACTAGGAGAGCAAGTGAGCCACTATAGCTAGCCGGTCCTGGGCTTGTGGGTATGAAGGTGGTAGGAAGACCCAGTCCCTATACACCAAGGTCCTACAATCCTGCGCATAGTTCTGTACTTGTGCAGAATCCCTGCAACACCGGTATACCACAGTACCTTACCAGGATACCGTGGTACATGCCAATGGCAAAACACAATATTATTGGTTAATCAATGATAGTGCAAAATGAAAAGGCAGCCAATTGTTTAGAACACAATTTGTCTTTGTTCTGTGTTTTAATGTCCAATATAGCTTATTACTCTTTTTTTAATGTATAGAAAGAAATGAAGCAGTTTAACAAAGTCTATAGAGTTAGGGAAAAGTATTTTCATTGATGAATATATTTTTTAAAACATTTACATTGTACCGCTGTCCTTTCTTGAAAATATCTAGAAAGTACTGCTGCAGTTATTGAAATCTAAAAAAACAATACTACCAAAACAAAAATGAGGTAATAAAATGAACCAGTCTACAGCAATGACGTTCAACAAGTATTAGAAAGGCATTTAAAACCAACATTTCTGGTTATATGACAATGAAAATGAATTGAAAACTAAATAAGAAATAAAATCAAGAAGTAAAGCATTATGGGGGCATATTTACGTTCCCTGGCGCATCCCTGCATATCAGCAGGGATGCGCCAGGGAAAATGCGTCACGCAAGTTTACCCTTGCGCCACGTCCGATGCGCCGCATTTACAATGCGGCGCATCGTGGCGCAAGGATAAGCAGATGCGTGACGCATCTGCCGGCGGAAGGTTGGCGCAGTGCTGAAGTTGTGTCGCAAGCGCGACGCAACTCCAGCACTGTTCCAACCTTCCCTATCCCTAACATGGTGCGTCAATCCTTACGCCTGCTTGAAGCAGGCGTAAGGATTTGACGCACCAGCGCCGGAAAAGTGACTACGTGAAATCTTGTAGATTTCACTACGTCACTTTTCCGAGGCGTTCCTGCACCGGAACGCCCCCCTGCGCCGGTACGCCCACATGAAACCTGACGCAGGTTTCATGTGGCGCAGGGGTTTACTACGTGACGCATCTCCCTAGATGTGTCACGTTGTAAATATAGCGCAACGCGGCGCATGGTTTGCGTCGCCGCTGCGTCACATGCGTGACGCAACAGCGGCGCAAAAGTGGCGCAAGGGGCTTGTAAATATGCCCCTCGGTGTTCGGTTAATAACACAAAGTGGGCTATAAACACATCCCAATTCTACTACATACCACCAACAACCATAGAGACTCTGCTGACTGTTGGAAAGCAACAGAGCTCTATTTCTTCTTCAACGATATAACAAAGAAATTGAAAATTATACTTCATCACCTCTATCTATATATTTCTACATAAAACAGGTACATTTCTATATAGATCTGTATGGCAGTTCTAGGAAATGGTACTTATGAGGTGTAGTGAGATAATTCTAGAGATGTGTGATTAGGTGGCCTTGCATGGGTAATAACATTTGTAAAAACCTGCTCAAAGTATTGTTGTCTTCTATGCTTTCACTTATATCAAATGACCTAGTTAGATATATTAACAGTTGGACCTACACAGCATCTATGTTTTTTTTTCACAATCCAATTAATTTGTTTTTCCCTAGTATTTCATGATGACTACTACCATTTGGTGAGTTGTGATACTGCTGCTGCCTCCCTGGAGACTTACCATCCCATAATCCAATTGTGACCTGAGAGGAGGGGCCTGAGACCAGTTCCCCCATGTCCTGCATGCTTGAAAGCACCCTCTATCCACTGCGGCATGTCTGGTGAGTTGTCGTGCTGCTGCTGCCTTGCGGGGAATTTACTGTCCCATAATCCATTTGTGACCTGAGACCAGTTCCCCCACACGCTGAAAAGCACAGTCCATCCACAGCAGCACAGGATGTGTGTGGGCCGTGCCCCGGGCAAAGCCCGGGCCAAAGGCGGTCCCGTCCACGCCCGTCAGAGCCCAGAGGGCTCTGGGCATGGGCATCAGCATCCTGTGGACTTTACTGCCCGCCTCTACAATGGTTTTGTACACAGTCGCCTGGACAATTCTTCAACTTGTTTAAGGGTCTATTGGAGCTTCAGCCATCTCTTTCTGAAAAAAACTGCAAGCCTCAGTCAGTTGTCCAGTGGAACATCTTAATAGTTTTCATGGCTTACTTTGTTATGACGTAGAAGTACTTTGGTGGTTTATTGTGAGCTGGTCATAAACTGTGAGGCTATCAAGTTAATGTTATTTCAATGACATTGCGTGCCAGAGCATTTGGGGGCCCTTATTTCATCTTTCCGGACTATCGACTTATGGTGCGTGTCTGAACAGCTTGCTCAATCAGGTCCCACTGACATAATTAGTGTGTTTTAAGCATAGCCCGATATATTACACCAAGTCTGACTGTAGCCTGGGGGGCGCTAGCGAGCCCGAGGCAAGATGGCCGCACTGTAGTGAGGCTCTGCCGGCCGGGCTAACAATCGTGCATTATTCTACGGACCCGTCGGTCATCGGACCCTAACCACGACAGTGCTAAGTGGGAGAACTGGAGAGGAGTTGCCAGATATGCAGAAGTGATGAGATTCGGCTTTGGTATGCCAGAACAGTGGTGTTAAAGATTACACAGTAATCTCGTGGGCCCACAAGATGGTGGCGTGGTGTAACGGGCTTGGACCGTAGGGAAGAATGGATTGGCAACAGAGCCTTCAAGCTATTGATGGTAAAATTGACAATCTGCCTCTCAGGATGGACAAAATGGCGGCCACGCTGGATAAGCAGGACGAAAGGCTCACAACAGCTGAACAACGCATCTCAGCAGTGGAAGATGAGTCACACTCTACTACGGGCAAGTGTCAGAAAATTGAAAAGCTGCTGGAAGTCATAAAGGCCAAAAATGAGGACCTGGAAGCGCGTTCGAGGCGCTGCAACGTACGAATAATTGGGGTTCCCGAGAGCACAAATACTGGCCGCATTGAGGATTACGTAGAGGGCATGCTGAAGGATCTGTTCGGAGTGGAGAATCTATCACAAGTACTGATTGTGGAATGAGCGCACCGATCGTTGGCACCCTGGCCGCACCCGGGTGCGCCACCGCGCCCTATCGTAGCAAAGATCTTAAACTACAGAGATCGGGACACGGTCCTTAGGCTAGCGAGAGAAAAGCAGAACACGTGCTATCAGGGTAATAAAGTGTCCTTTTTCCCTGACTTCACTATGGTGGTGCAGATGGCACGCAGGGAATACACAGAAGTGAAAAAGAAGCTGCGCGTGTTGGAGATACCATATGCAATGTTATACCCAGCCAGACTAAAGATCACGGTGGATGGCAAGGTGAAGATTTTCCAATCTCCTAAGTCAGCACAGGACTTCCTGAAGCAAATACAAACTACACGAAAAGTAGTAAGGAGCAATACGTCCCCTACACACTTAGAGAGATCGGATACAGAGGACTAAAGGTTGATCGCTGTCTTCGAGACATCTCCCACTGACTTCTGAAAGACGGTAAGGTAAAGTTTCGCAATATGGTGTCTCTGAACAGTTGGAATTTCCAGAAGGTGGTCCGAAGTGTGTGGGGATAGCTCCTGCACTAGCAAGCTGGTTCTGTTGAAGGACTGCAAGTGAGCATGACAATACCAGCTGTTTTGTAAATGGACACGTGGACAATGTGGATGAGGTTTGGGCATGACGTGCCATGTTCTTCTTCTAGGCCCAGAGCGGCGCTCGCATCCAATTACGAACTTTATGATGTTTGGATGTCATGCCCTGAGGGTAGGCACAGTAGCACAATTCTCCTTCATTGCAGTAATGTGTATTTTTCAGGGAAGGTGCTCCTCTCTTAATGATGGATTAGTATAATAGTACGCTATGGGAAAGGGGGGGCTCCTGTTTTTTGCAGATGGAGGGGATACATTATGCAATGTGGCGTCTATGTACATTTGGGATCTCCTTCGGGCGGTCCAAAGAAGCCGTGAGTTTCACCTGCTATGGTCAGCTGGTTGTTTTTTGTTCTCAAAAGGGCTGCAAGCAATTTCGGGTTTACCAGTGTTAGGTACATGGCCCAGGGACAGTGCTATTGTGTTATATTCAATGATGATGGGCCTGTTGCAGGGATTAGTTCTTGTAATGATACTTTATGTGTGGGTGGGGTCTTCTACTAGTTGCAGACTGAGTGAGTCTGCACGAGACATCAAATAAGAAACGACTGGTCCATGGGGATAGAGTCCGGCCACACCTGCTTCGCGGGTGGGTTCCGGGTCCTGGCTGCCCCCCATGCGGGTATTTCCCAAGATGTTTGCTATGTTTTTTGCAATGTTATTTGGGGCATGTCGTTGGCATGATTGGGATGCGGAAGTGGGTGGGGGTGTGTGGGGTTTGGGATGTTGTTTTCAAAGTGTGCTGCAAATGGTACACCAGGATAATATGGTTCAGTGGCTCGCCGGGCCCTGGGCAGTACACACACGTCAAATTCTGTACACAAAATATTGGGATGACAGAGGGTGACATTCAACTGTTGACATGGAATGTGAGGGGACTGAATAATCCTAAAAAGATTAGGCAGGTGCTTGCGTATCTGGACAGACATCGGGTGCAACTGTCCCTATCGCAGGAGACCCATCTGACTCGAGTAGGGGAGGCCAGAGTTGGTGGTCGCTGGACGATGGTAAAGTTAGCCGCCTCATATTCCAACTATGCCAGAGGGGTAATGATACTGGTAAAAAAAGGGACACCATTTAAGTTACTGTCAATGGAATCTGATCATTTAGGGCGTTTCACATTGGTGCAAGGGAATCTAGCGGGTACAGTACTTACGATCATCAACACATATGGCTCTAATGTAGACGATCCTGACTTTTATCAATGCCTTACATCTAAAATATTCCAGTTGCACACCGATCTAGTGCTATGGGGGGGGCGACATGAACAAGTACTTAGATCCAGATGTAGACAGAAGTGCGCACACTCCATGGCAGGGGAAGCGATCGGCCAAAGTGATAAGCGATATTATGCAAACATATCACCTGAGAGACATATGGCGGGACTGACATCCGAATGCTAGGGAGGGCACATTCGTATCAGCAGTACATAAATCGTGGTCCAGGCTGGATTACTGGATCATATCGGAGTCCATGGCATCGTGGGTTACAGGGATTAGACATATGCCGCGAACACTCTCGGAACACACCCCAGTAATGTTGGATATCAATATTCCGACTAGGCATCATCAACCATTTCAATGGCGGCTACAGCCGTCTTCTCTCTTGGATCCCGTATTTAAGGAAGGTGTGCACCAAGCTATTGAATTGTTCTTTGAGGAGAACGTGGGCTCTGTGGATGATGCGGGTACGCTTTGGGAAGCCTATAAGGCGACAATCAGGGGGACCTGCATTGGACTTCAGGCCGGGGTACTAAAGACACTACGGGCGCATATGAAACGTTTAGAGTCTGAGATAATGCGACTTGAAAGGGAATGCGCCACTACGTTAAATATACACAAGTTAGCAGAGCTCAGGCCTCTAGTGTCCGAATACAATGAGACAGCTGAGCAGGAAGTGCAACATATGTCTAGACGTTGGAAGGCTAGGGCGTACGGCGAGGGGGGTCATCCGGGTCGCACGTTGTCAGCCAAAATCAAAGGGGGGAGGACGCAGGAATATGTCACCGAAATGGAGGGTCCTACTGGTACAATTTATCATAACTCCCCGGATATAGTCGACTGCTTCCGGGAATATTACGCTTCTCTGTATGGTGAAGGAGACGAGGCCGGCAGCGAGGAGATCAAGGACTTCTTTGAGGACATTGCTTTAGCCTGGCTCTCAAACGGCCAATGGGAATACCTAATGCAACCCCTCACATTGGAAGATGTGAAAGAGGCCATATGGTCGTTGCCATCTGGTAAAGCAGCGGGTATGGATGGACTGCCGGGGGAATTCTATAAAGAGTACATCGACCTGCTTGCTCCACACATGGTAAACATGTACAGTGAAGCCTACGACAAAGGTCTGTTACCTCCGACACTTAGGGAGGCGCTAATTGTAACTTTACTAAAGCCAGGGAAGCGGGCAGATAGCTGTGAGTTGTACCGCCCCCTCTCTCTGTTGAATGTTGACACAAAAATAATCGCTAAAATAATTGCCACCAGCTGCAGCTGCTGCTGCCCGCCTTGGTCCTCCCGGATCAGTCGGGCTTTGTGCCGTCCCGGTCTACGTCCCATAATTTGCACACTCTATTTGCGGTCTTACACCAACTCGATCCTGAATACAGTGCAGTAGCGATGTTACTCGACGCCGCTAAGGCTATTGATTTGGTCAGATGGGGATATATGTTTAGCACATTAAGGAGGATGAGCCTGCCATTACCATTCATACGGTGGATAGAGATTCTTTATACAGCACCGATGGCGAGGGTACGAATCAACAATTGCCATTCCAAACCTTTTAAAATATGCAAAGGGACCAGGCAGGGGTGCCCACTCTCTCCTATCCTTTTTGCCATAGTGATGGAGCCTCTGGCATGTGTTGTACCAGAGATATGCGAGAGCGGCTCTTCAGTTCAGTCAACGCCCCCTGATAATCTCCATGTATGCGGATGACATGGTTTTGTATATCCGCAACCCGGAAGAGAACTTGCATTTACTCATCCGGGAATACATTAAATACGAACACTTATCGGGGCTAAGAATTAACTGGGGAAAATCATCCGTCTTTCCACTCACACCTAATACGTTGCAGTTCCAAATGGAATATCCACTCGAGTGGTCGGCGGATCCCGTCAAGTATCTGGGGGTGTGGGTGCACTCGGATCCCGAGATAGTGCTGAGAGAAAACTTTGGCATGGTCCTGACCACCACGGAAGATCAAGTAAACAGAAGGATTGGCTTGCCTCTCTCTCTCGCAGATAGAATAGCAGTAATAAAAATGGCCATTCTTCCTCGATTTCTGTACCTTTTCACTAATGTATCCATCAAACTAATGAAGGTCTTCTTCTCAAGGCTCCGTTCGATATTAATACGGCTGGTTTGGGCAAGCAAGAAATCCAGGTGTAGCTGGGGTACTTATTTATTTATTTAAAGAGTTTTATATAGCGCTGGCTAGACCCGAAGGTATCAGAGCGCTTTACATAAGGTTCAACAATGTAACAGAAAAAGATCAGCAATTACACATTACGTCAAAAAATAAGCAATACATTAAGAGAGGAGAGAAAGGAGAGAGAAAAGTAGTAGAGGGGGAAGGGGAGGTGAGAAAGGGAGGATGAGGGAAGAGACAACAGTAGAGACGAAAGGAAGTCTGTCTAAAGACCGACTGGGTAGGTGACGTCCAAGGAGGGAATCCACGGCCCGTCTCCCCTATAGCTAAACCAGGTAGCTCCATCGGGCATCAGACAAAATAGTTCGGTCTCAAGTGGCGTGGGAAGAAGTTCACAGAAAAACAGGGTGGGGACAAAGGGCAAGGGCAGGTGAGGGCAAAGGTCAGAAGCTGGAAAGAGTAAGAGCGGAGAGGGGTGAGGGGTGGGGGAAGGGAGAGGGGGAGATAAGGTCAGGAGAGACGCGGGAGAGTTTGTCCAAAGTCCGGCTGGGTAGGTGATGGTCAAGGAGGGAGTCCAAAGTCCATCTCCCCTTTAGCTCGCGAGGTAGCTCCACCGGGCATCAGACAAAAATAGCTAGGTCTCAGCTGTCTAGGGAAGTTAGCAGGGTATAGGTCCTGGTGGGTGGGTGGGGACAGGGACGGGAGAGGGCTGGTTGAGGTCCTGATGGTGATCAATGATGAAATAACGTTGGCGCCGGTTGATGAATCTTACTACTCTTGGTACTCTTACTAGACCATACTCACAGGGAGGGTTCGCGGCGCCTGATATGTATTTGTACTATTTATGTGCACAGGCCCAATTTGCCCACTATTGGTTCTTCCCCCCCCCTTCATTCCGCATGTCGCAGTGGAGGCGGATGATATGGCCCTCGATCACTTAGTGACATTAATTTCCAAGGCAAACTCTACGTATCCGTACCGAGACATGTGCACTGCGGACTGTACGGCACAGGCATGGCGTGCTATGGCGAAACGTGCGGGCAGACACATAGTATACGCCCCGGCTCTCCCAATTGCACGTCATCCTGCCCTTTCGGGGACCCAAGAAAAAAGAGCATTGGAGATACTGGCAGATATGGGTGTAGTTACAATGGGCAATGTTTACCCAGGGGGCACTTTCGTTTTGCTGGCGGAGCTACGCGAGACATCAGGGTGCGCTAATGTCAGTTTTCACGTATTATAGGCTGCGGGAGGCGCTTAAAGCTTTTAATGACAGACATCCCACGGAACCAATCACCCTGAGCCCATTACAGACACATCGCGGGGTGAGTTGGTCACTCGATTATACAACACCTTGCAATCTGACACTGCACCGGTTAGTAGCCCGGCATGAGAACGATGGACACAGACACTGGGTGACACCCTTAGTGAGGAGGAGTGGGAGTTTAGTTGCTCAATGACCAGACGACTGACGGCTAATTGTAATTTACACATAATTCACTTTAAATTCTTACAACAGCTGTACTACACTCCTCTCCAATTGCATAGGTATGGCCTGAGGGAGACGGCTAGCTGCAAGCATTGTGGGACAGAAGAGGCCGACTTCAGACATCTGGCTTGGGATTGTCACAAGGTTCATGAATTCTGAGTGATGGTTACACACACCTTAACAGGCATGGTGTTGAAGAGCGTAGACTGCTCCCCATGACTTTGTTTGCTGGGGCTGGTAAAGCGCTTGAAACCAGAAAATAGATGACTGGTGCTGATTGCATTACTACTGGCCAAGAGGAAAGTAGCACAAACATGGGACAGTAGAAAGGCACCGAAGGTAAAAAGCTAGATACAAGACTTGGTGTTTTGTAGAGACCAACTGGCGTATTATGCTGAAGAACTTCCTGCACCTTCTAGGCCTAAAGATGTCTGGTCCCCATTGACGGCATATTTACTGTCTAAGCCTCAGAATGTCACAGGTGACACGGGTTCACCTTAAGGGTCTTGGTGATGAAGTGTACGAAGATGTGGGTTAATGTATTGAATCTGGTTGTACGATGATATACTGTAAAAGCAATGTATCCTGTTATCACATGGGGGTAATGTTGCGTGACCTACGCATAAGTTGTAATTTTTGGAAATGCAAAAATAAAATATATTAAAAAATAAAAGTCTGACTGTAGCCTGAATGTCCATGGAGAAATGTAAATTACCCACACGTGCCTCAAAGTCTCATTCTAACACAACTGTGGATGCATTTCTGACACATGCAGTGGGCATAGTTTGAGATTGGGTTGGCAGAATGCCGCCTCTCTCTCTCTCCTTTTTACCCTCTCTGCTCCCTGGACATTCTGGTGCCTGTTTGTCTGTTTCCCCAGATTTAGGTCTGGGGCCAGTGACTCTGCCCTCATAGGATGGAGATCAGAAGGGCCACTTACCTCTTTTATCATCCAGGCCTCGTACTTCTTCTATCCCCTTGGAACCAGAAGTTTTGGTGGACCCCATCAAGGACAAGGGAGTGGTAGGGAAAAGGAAGAGACAGGAGGCCAGAAGTAAATCGAAGTGACCCACGGTCAATATTAATCAGTCATGCAAGGAAAAAGATCTGCCTGTCAGGGGAAAGTTACTGTTCAAACAAGGACAGAATGCTGAACAAATCAATCTTTTACCCCCAGTCACAGATCTGGGTTAAATCTATCATCTATCATTTTTTTGCTTGCCACGCCATTCCAGCTTGGACCCAACCATATGCAAATCAGCCTTGACCCTGCTCCCCATGGGAACAGTCCAACCCGAACTGCCAGGCCAGGTCCTCCCTGGACCAGAAACAAGCATCCTGGAACCGCTTTCAGCATTCCGTCCATCATTTGTTTGCATATTGCTTTTCGCCTAAAGAGGGATGGGTATGCCCAGTCATACGTCCCTTGCTCACTGTACCACTGGATTCAAGTTAGCCTGGCTGATGAGGGGTGATACTCTTAAACTGGTCACAGGATTCTTGTTTCTGGTCCAGGAAAGACCTGGCTTGGCAGTTCAGGCTGGACTGTTCCTATGAGGAGCATGCTCAAGACTGATTTGCAAATGGCTGGGTCTAAACTGGGGTGGCTTGGTGAGCAAAAGAACAATGGATGTAACCCAGATGTCTTGACTGGGGTTGAATGTTTGATTTTTTCAGCATTCCGTCCATCATTGTTTGTGAAGCACTTGCCAGGGGAAAGGAGAAGATGGAAACCTTACTGGACTCTCTTCGTGACACCCAGATCTCCCCCCTAGACGTTAGGCTGGAACCGATCTGTGCACAGCTGTCCGCAATTGAATTGGAGCTTAATAAGTGCAATAATCTAGCACAATCCCTAGCAGTCCGTATTCCTGCTCTTGTTCTGACTCCTCTTCCTGTTGCTACTACCCTTTGGTCTATCCAAACTGCAGCAGGAAAAGGGATAATTGAGTTGCTGTGCGTTTAGGGTAATACTCCATCTAGTACATCCTGCCCACACCGATTGTTAATGCGCAGGCTTATCCTGGTAGATGAGCTCCAGGGGCAAAGACATCCCTCACAGCCCTACAGGGGGTCGGTGGACCTAGTGGGGGAGATGCTTGGCCACATGCCTGGCCACATGACACCTCGCATTGTCCGATGGCAATGGAACGTGTCAACACCCCTAGATGCGAGTTGCCGCCCTCCCCATCTACCACAGTTAATCCTAACTTACCCCTTGAAGCCACACCCTATGTTGTTTGAAATCCTCATCAGGGATCCAGGTTGGAGGATGGATTAATATGGTATGAATGGTAAATTCAATTGGTAAAGCCAAATAGAACATTAATGGTGTGTCTGATCATAAATTTTAATAAGCCTTTCATTGCAGGAAGAATTCTTGCCTCCATTATGTGTCCCCATGCCAGCAATTCCTCCACTTCCATCATAGCCCTCCCTTTGTGGTTTTACTACAGGCCTTTGTCAGTGGACCGCGTCTCAGAACTATATCATTGGCTGATTCCGCGAAGCCAAGCCCTAGCTCAGGATGGCCAGCATCCTCCCCCTGTGAGATGGGCCATTCAAACAGATTTGTCCCCCTGGCTACTATTGACACCTGTGATTGATGGGAAAGGAATGCCACCATGGGAGGGGCCAAGATGGTTTCACTGGCCCAGCGTAAAGAGGATCATTTGATCCTGATGCCAAGGCGCTCAAATGTATTAGCTGGAACATTGCTGGGCTTGCAGGCAAGTTTACAGACCCCAAGTGGCTGGACTTCTTTAGAGGGTTTGGAGTGATATGTTTCCATGAGACCTGGGCAATTTCTAATTATTTCTTTTAATAGGGGTACAAGACTTTTTTCCTAGCAGAAATGGAATCTTGGATCGGAAGACTGAAAGGGGGATAGATCACTTTCCTCTGTTGGACCTTCTAAGATGATATTACTAAATTGTTATAATGCCATGTCCCGTATGCAAGACATATGGAATATTCAGGTCTTATACTCCTTTTTATGAAATTTGAATGGTTCTAACCTGTCCTCTGTGGATGTTATGGTTGTAGGAGATTTCAATATTTATTTGTGTGGGGATCTTAAGGTGGACGGGGGTCATGATTTCAGATGTATGCTCCTGCCTGGCTTTCACTTGGAACATTTGCATCAAGGTTCAGTCCTCAATGCCATGCTGAGTAAGTTTAATCTAGTTTTCTTGCTTGATAAATCCTCCCCATTTGTGAGTGTTATTAACGCCACCTTTATAGGAGAGGAAGTGAGACATTTGATTTAATTTTTTTTTCTGCATCCCTTTTCCCCTGCATTGCTAAGATAGAGGTACCTATTAGCCCTTTTAGCAATAATAATACGGTGTGTGTCTCATTATGTTGAAGTCTGCTGGTTCAAGTGCATCCAGCAGGGGCCAGAGGAGATATTAGAACTACGTGTCAGGGTAGGAGGTTAAGGTGGTCTCAGCTAGATCCGGACAACTTTTATAAGTCTCTGTATTCTCACTGCTAGAATGAGTTCAGAGTTTGTTTTTCAGATAGTAGCACCCCTTGTGAAGTTTTGAGGGACTTTGTAGGGATTTCTAACTCAGTGTCCAGTCTTCTGGGGGTCCCAGTGATGGAGCAAGGTTTCATAAATGAAACTTGCTTGTATTCAATCCTCCTCACAGTATTAATTTATTAAACTTGTATTGTTAATACTAACCTTTGCATTCACGACACGACAGAAAAGGAAGCTTGCCTATGTGTTTTACTAATGAATAACGCTTGTTTGTAATTCAAAATGTCCGCTATGCTCGGGAAAGCTCAATGCGCATGTCGCAACCATATCACATGGTGTGACGTCTTTCTTTGCTTGGTGGGAAACTTCTGCTTCTGCGCAGTGTGCATTAAAATGGCTGTTTAATGTTTTCACATGCTTCAGCTTGCTCTCATGTCATTACTAAATTGTCGTTTCCTAATGCTACTAACGCGGGTTAGAATATATAATTAAATGGGAATAGAATAGAAAAAGTGGGCATACAGTGAAACATTTTATTTTCTGATTTTAATATTTTCTTCTTGCACTTTTATTAGTTCGTAAACTTGGGCCTGGGTTGGTGATCTGAAACTCGAGAGACAAATGGTTCTGCGCATGTGTCCTGTGTGCCTGCCAAATGAAGTCAATCTGGACGTCGTCCAAGGCCGCGACCCGATGGCCGAAGATGCTGTACTTTGGCTTTCCTGTTGCATATTGACACATTGTCTATGAAAATTGGTTTACATTTGTCATGAGACGGGTGGGAAATAAAGCGAATGTATTAATTTGAAGGGGTGGGAATGTAAAGACAATAGGCTTTACAATTTAGGCCAAATCGATATGGTGCGAGAATCCACCCCCTGTCCCTGTCCAATCAGAAGTAGTGGCCCCATATTTTAGTAACATTAAGGGGAGGTACGTGGGCGTAGAAGGGTATAATAGAATATAGCATTAGTTAATTAGTCAGAGCATGCGTTCACGAAGAACAGGCGTCCATGCTGCCAGAGCGCTCTTAGCTCCAGACTGCCAAGCTGATCGATTGCAGACCGAATTGCTGTCCAGAGAGAGGTCCTGAGAAGGGGGCGGCAGAGTCCATTAGAAGGAAGGCACGGGAGAATCGAGGAGAAGTCCAGTATCAGAGAGGGGAACGACGCAGGCGTCGTTGTAGAGAGGTCACCGGTCTGGTCCTGATCCTGGAGGAGGTCTTTGCTCTTCATCCTTCCTGGGTCTTATTCTTTCAACTCCTTGGCTAAGGGGTTTGGTTCTCGCACTTAGGTAAATATAATGCAACCTTTATTTGCGCTGCTATCTCTATCCTCTCCTCTTCTTTAAACACCGTCATTGATTAGCAATAATCATTTCTATGCTTAATCTTGGGTATTGCGATTAAGTACTATGTGGCTCTGTATTTTACTCTGCTAAATCTTTAGATAAACATTTTAAAACTTCCTGACTCAGTGGTTATTTCAGGATTATGTACTATAATGAATGTCACTCATTTTAAATTTCCCAATTAGCAAAGGATTCATTGGTAAGTCATTACTCTTCATTCAGAAGGTAATTGGTAGCAGGGATTTTGATAAAGAGTAACAACTGATAAAATCCAGCGTAAGTATTAGCGTAGTGTGAATGTATGGGCCCAAGTGAGTATCTGGTGTATGAATGTTGTTTGCTGATATCGCGCTGGATCAGTTTTCTGGTAAGCAGAGGATGGTTACTCTTTGTTAATTGGGTAATGAGAATTTTTATTTTTATTTTTATGAACTAACATCCGTGTATTCGAAGTTTTGTTTTATGTTGTCCAGAATACCCCGGGGTAAAAGGAATAGCGGATGGTAAGTGGAAGCCATACTGCAGTGAGGTTATCTGCCAGGCAGAAATAGTACTGAAAAGTTAAGCAGGACTTTCAGTACTCGTTAGGGACTCTATACGTGTGAGTAATAGCAAAAGAGTACGCTGGTGAAAATTTGATGTTATATCACCTAGAAAGGGTAACATTGGAGAAGTAACAGGTACTGCTGGAGCTTGTATGAAGAGTAAACGGAAGTGTTTACTCGTAGTGTATGTTAGTAAACGGAAAGGTTTTACTAAGTGTGAGAGAAAAACTATCTTTCCTATTTTAGAGAAACTGGCACGATAGCGAATGTTTTATGTTGTTACTGAAATTTAATTAAGATTTATAGAGAAAATAAGTTTGCGTAAATTTTTGTAAAGGTAGGGTCAGTTGCCGGAGAGGGAGCTGACGTCACAAAACGCCGCGCTGAGATTGGTTGAATCAGCGGGTGTGGAAAAACCCTTGTAAAGGAGGGGTCAGTAGTCAGGAGTAGTACTGACGTCACAGGTGCCGCGCTGGGATTGGTTGAACCAGCAAGGACAGGAAAGAGCAGATTGTAAAGGAGGGGTTGACAGATAAACGTCACCAAAAGGCCGCGCAAGGATTGGCTCGGAAATAAAAGATAGCAGACATTTGATTGGTCAAAATTATAGAAGCGAAATTCTTAGTGGATAAGGATTGCATGTTAAAACGCGATCCGACTTTAACAGGAATTCGTCAGGATAGGAGATATTTAGGCTTTGCAGAATATAATTTTATACATCGGTACTTACCTAAGATGTACGGAAAAAGGAGAAAAATGTCATTTTTACAAAAGATTAAGAATTATTTTAAAAAGGACAAACCAATCAAAACTAGAGAAGGAATTATTATTCCACCAGCTAAAACGCCCGCTTCATTCATGATGATGGAGAGAGGTTATCATACTTGTGTATGGATGGAGAATTGGATAGAATATACCAAAAATGATGGAATACTAGCATTTCCCGAGAATGGCACGTTCAATGGGCGAATTCTACAAAACTTAAGATTGAGAATGAATGACTTAGAACCCAGACCTAGATTAACTCAGTATGAAGCTCTAGAGGAATGGGAAACCGAGGCATTTGAGCGGGACCGATCTAGAAGTAATAGGAGTTATCCAGGATTTTTCCCCAGATACCTACATGAGTCTAGGAATGGTCAGATGAAACAATGGAGAAGGGCAATGATTACAGAAGGATTATATCCATTGTTCTCAGCAGAGGAGAAATTAGGAAGTAAGTGCACAGAAAAGACAAAACATTTAATGAGAAATGAGGAGTCTGAAGATGAATTTATGGAGGAAATGTTAAGAAACCCCCACCATATCAGGAAGGGACAAGTGGATGCACCCCAAGTGCACCACCGAAAACTCCATTAGTGCCACAGGTAATGCATGAATTCACCACGAGTAGAATACTTCATGACAAAGAAAAAAAAGCCCTAGAAAAGACCAGAGCAGAATTAATACAGAAAATAACCCAGATAAAAGTACATCCTGATTCGTTGACCATACCTGTAACAATTGGTCCAGTAGTTCCATTATATGGTACTCAGGGAAGCTGTCTGCCACCGATACTTACACCTACTCCTGCGAATAATCCAAAACCTGAAGCTCCAGTTATAATTGAGGATCAATTTAGTGACTGTGAATCCACAATATCACTCATGGACTTGCCTATTCGAAGTACTGTAAATAGCACTCCTAGAAAAGATGTACCCAGATGTTCAAAAGATGTAAGTTTAATAACTTCATCGGGAGCAAAAAGTGCCACCATAGTAACACCTGAAGATCTAGAAAAATGGGTGCAAGGGTCAGTTAAACAGTGCACACCTCCGAAAATAATGGACATTCATAAATTGAAAGTCGAATTAGAAGAAATAATAGCAGGAAATGTAGGACTAGAACACTTAAATACCTATGATGAAGAAGAATTATTGTTCCTGTGTAGGAGTATCACCAGAAATGTAAGGATATTCCATGAAAAATTATCCAATTTAGCACTACAGATGGGAATAGAAGTAGGGAGATCAAAGGTATTACAGAAACCCTATAGAGCAGAATTTTCAGACAAAGATTTAGAAAATATGAATGCCTCTGGAAAAAGATTACAAATAAGAGAATTAATGTTAGTTTTGCAAAAATGGGGAGACCTAGATAAATGGAAAACTAGGTGGGCCAAGAAAAAGGAAGAAGCACGAACAAGTAGAACAGCATCAGAATATGTGATGAAGGAAACAGGGAAAGCAGATCAAATGTATCCCATGCGAGAAGTTGCGGGAGGAGGATATGTACATGTCCCTTGGAGCAGACAGGATATTTTGTCATTTACGAATGATTTTCCAAAATTGAGAGAAAAACCAATTGAATGGTACAAGCAGGTTGACAGGTTTGTGAAGGTGTCAAAGGTATTGTTGAAGGATTTGGATGGTTTGTTTGACATAGTGGTACCTGCCGATTTGTGGACAGATTGTAAAATTACAGTTGATTGGCCTAGTGATGAATATCCTAGAGATCCGAAAACAGGTGCCCCGTCAAATGATGTGATGAAAAAGTATCAGCAAGTGATAACTTACCTGAAAGGGAAAATACCACCGAAAGAAACAGATTGGGTAAAAATAGATCGAACTACCCAAGAAGCTAATGAATCAGTACATTCCTACTATGAGCGTCTATTGCAGGTATTTAAACAGTATAGTGGATTTGAGGACATTGGAGACAAAAACATGAGTCAGTTTGTGTACCGGTTTGTTTACGGTTTGAAGCCAGAAATTTGCCAGATGATTAAACAGCATATGCTGTGTTGGCAGGGAAAGCCCATTGACGAGATTTTGAAGTATGCAAAATATTGTGGAGACGATATTGAGGATAGACACAAGAAATTGCAGGAAAAAGTAATGTGGGCTCAGGTGAAAATGGCTGAGAAACAGGGAATTAATTTGGAAAATCCCAGTGAAAATCCAGGAAAAGATTCTGGAACGAATGGTGATGCTGGGAATGGTGGAAAATTTAGAGGACGAATGAGTAGAGAAGAAGCTAAAAAGAAATTTCCTTGTCATGGATGCGGAAAATTGGGGCATTGGAAGGATGAATGTAAAAAGATCCGGAATAATAATGGCCCAAATCAAAATTTAAATCCACAGACGCAGAATGACTCACAGCAGGGTGCAAATCCTCAGAGTCAGTTGCCACCTGCACCTATTCAGGGTAATGTAAGCAGAGCAAAGCATGGTACAGACATCGGATATCAGGGAGGAAGTGGTAAGAATGATTATATGACATCACAATTTCTTTTGCAGGACGATTTCTGTCAATACAGTCCATGACGGTGCCTAGGAGAGGGGAAGAAGGAGTGCATACTTGGCGCATCCTTACAGGTAGATCAGTCAGGTCCATATGTTGAAGGGAATGTGAAAGGTAATAATATTACTTTCCTTTTGGACACTGGTGCTACCTGGTCTACTGTGAGAACAGCAGACATTCCAGACCTTCCTCTCTCTGGTGAAAATATCCAAGTAGTGGGGGTAGCTAATCAGCAGATTAGAACACCTCTTACTGAACCCATGGAAGTTAAAATCGGAAATTTCAGAGAAATGCATCAATTTGTAGTGTGCGATTCTAGTCCAGTAAACTTATTAGGTAGGGATTTGTTGTGCAAGATGAATTGTACCATTTTCTGCACACCGGATGGTGTGGCAGTTCAGACACCAGATGAAGACCATATATATAAAATTATGATTGCAAAACAAGGTACAGAAGTGGATGAGATGTTTTCATTAATAACAAAAGATGAGTTGCCAGAAGAATTAAAAGGTACAGTAAACCCCATAGTATGGGATTTCACCGGAAAAGAAGTAGGACTTATGGCTAAAATAGATCCAGTTAAAATTACTATAAAGGAAGGTGCAATTTTCCCAAATACCAGACAGTACAAAATGAGTGCAGAAGTAAAAGCAGGAGTCATTGAAGAAATAAATCGAATGGTAGAACAAAACATACTAAAAGAAGTAATGAGTAGCCCATGTAGTTCACCAATAATGGGATTAAAGAAACCTAGTGGAAAATATAGGATTGTTCAGGACCTGAGGAAAATAAATAAGATTGTGGAACCATGTTGTCCCATAGTGCCAAATCCTGCAGTAATTCTATACCAGATCCCTTGGAATGCAGGATGGTTCACAGTAATCGATTTGTGTCAAGCGTTCTTTTCAATACCATTACATCCAGACAGCCAGTATCTTTTTTCATTTAAATTTGAGAACAAGGTTTATGTGTAGAATCGTGTTCCTCAGGGGTACACAGAAATTCCTTCTATTTTCAACCAGATACTGAAAAAGTGCCTTGAAAAACTAGTGATGCCAGGAAGCTCAGTCTTAGTCCAATATATCGACGACTTATTGGTGGCATCGAATACCAGAGAGGACTGTGTTGTTGATTCCATAGCATTGTTAAATCTTTTGGCAGAAGAAGGACATAAAGTCTCACCTGAAAAATTGCAATTCTGTACAACAGCTGTTAAATATCTGGGACACCAAATTGAGAGGGGAAAAAGAAGAGTAACAGCTGAAAGAGTAGCTTTAATAAAGAAAATGCAAATGCCTGTAACACAAAGACAAGTGAGAATGTTCCTAGGAATAGTAGGTTACTGTCGACAATGGATACCAGGATTTTCCATGTTGGCTAAGCCCTTAATTAACATGACAAAAAAGAAAGCAAAGGACCCTGTTGAGTGGGAGGATGAAAGTGTAGAAGCCTTTGTAAAATTGAGAAATGCCCTATGTTTAGCACCTGCCTTAGGCATGCCTGATTATAAAAGAGAATTTGCATTGTTCTGTCATGAGAGAGAAAATTGTGCACTTTCTGTCCTAACTCAAAGACATGGACTAGAAAGACGTCCTATAGCATATTTTTCTGCTACATTGGACCCAGTAGCAGCCGCGTTGCCAGGATGCTTAAAAGCAGTGGCGGCTACTTGTTTGAGCATTGAACAAAGTGAGTCAATTGTGATGGGACACCCTGTAAAAGTGTATGTTCCACATGCAGTTGTCATTCTGTTGACAAGAACCCGAACTCAGCATCTTACTCCTAGTCGGCTGACTAAATACGAAAGAATCATAATGGGTGCTGAAAATGTGAATATGGTAAGGTGTACTATAATAAATCCAGCAACCTTACTACCAGACCCATATCATGAGAGAATCAAAGATGATGAAGACGATGAACATGATTGTATACAAATTACAGAATTATGCACAAAACCACGTCCAGATATAGAGGAACAGCCTCTTAAAAAGCCAGACAGGGAGCTATTTGTTGATGGTTCATGTCAAAGACATGAAGACGGTAAACTAACTGCTGCCTATGCGGTATGTGAATTAACTGGAATAGTTGAAGCATCTTATTTACCAGGAGTCAAATCTGCACAAGTAGCTGAATTAATTGCGTTGATAAAAGCATGCAAAATTGGGAGCAATCAGAGAGTGACCATATTTACAGATAGCCAATATGGTTACCGGGTTGTGCATGATTTTGGCCAACTATGGATGCAGAGGGATTTCATGACTTCTTCAGGATCCCCCATTTAACATGGACAATTTGTAAGGGAATTGCTAGAAGCAATACAATCACCAACAGAATTGGCTGTGGTGAAATGTGCCTCACACCAGTCAGGAGATGACTGGGTGGTAGTCGGCAACAGATATGCAGATCTGGTGGCTCAACATTGTGCCAAAACCAGAATGTCAGTCAATAAGAGGGTGGAAAGAATGGGAATCAGCTGCCAACTTATGCTGTATATGCCACCTGAAACTTGGAATGACGTCAAGAAATTGCAAGATGAGGTTGATGAAAGTGAGAAGAATTTGTGGATCAAAGTGGGTTGTTCCCAAAGAGGAGATGATGAAGTGTGGATCAGTGCTGATGGCAGACCAGTCATGCCAGACTGTTTACTCTCACAAATGGCTAGAATGCATCATGGAGACACACACATAGGGAGAGATGCAATGATTAGGCTGTTCAGACAAAATTGGTACAATCCCAAATTCAGGGCTGTTGCAGAGAGTCTTTGCCAGAGATGTCTAACTTGCCAGATGCATAATCCGGGGAGGAAGACAGTAATTAGATTTGGGAAAATTGGAAAGGCAGAGGGTCCATTTATGAGACTTCAGTTTGATTTCATACAGTTACCACCATGTAGAGGGCTGAAATATGTACTAGTCATAGTGTGTCTGTTTTCAAAGTGGGTGGAGGCTTACCCTACTAGGAGAAATGACAGCATTACAGTGGCAAAACTGTTGCTACGAGAGCTCATTCCTAGGTTTGGTTTTCCAGTAACTTTGGAATCAGATAGAGGAAAACATTTTAACAGCGAAGTGATTCAAATAATCTGTGAAGCATTCCAAATCCAACAGAAACTGCACTGTGCATATCGTCCAGAGGCTTCTGGAGTGGTTAAACAATTGAATGGCACTATAAAGTCAAGACTGGGAAAAATGTGTGCGTCAACATCATTAGAGTGGCCAGATGCATTACCACTTGTTCTAATGGGACTCAGAAGTATACCTGACAGAAACACCGGATTGAGCCCCGACGAAATAATGATGGGAAGAGCAATGAGACAAACACATGTTCCCACAAACAAACTGGTGAATATATCTGATGATATGGTTTTGGACTATTGCAAAGAATTGGCTGACCTAGTGCGTTCTGTCTCTCATCAGGTTGGAGAAGACGCAGTTTCCAGGCAGCCCGAGCAAGAACATGATCTGAATCCTGGTGACTGGGTGGTAGTGAAGAATCACACTAGAGAAACGTGTCTATCACCTAGATGGGGCAGACCGTGTCAAGTCATACTGACAACGAATACAGCAGTGAAGTGTGCCGGATTTCCTAATTGGATTCATGTAAGTCACACCAAGAGAGTACCAGATCCAAAGGAAGAGAATCCTCAGACAACGCCAATCACTGAAGAGGCTGAAGGTTGCCCAGCTGTAGGATCTCAAGTTCGAGATTCCAGAGAAGCTGAAGAAGAACAACCGAGCACAAGTCAGGATTGGATACCAGTGGTAGAAGTTCCTGAAGTATACCACAGAACAAGAAGTCAAGCGAAATTGGAAGAAATTGAAGAAGATCAGATAGGTGAAGAAGAAGCAGTTCAGGAAAAAGAAGAAAAGACATTAAGAAATCCTGAACAAGGTCAGATAGGGAAAGAAAACTGGACTCAAAACAGTAAAGACCTAATAGACTCTGAACAGGGACAGACAGGTCTAGAAGAATCCGGTCAGGCTGCAGAAGTTCACAGTGCAATAAGCCCTGATCAGAACAAGTTAGATCAAGGAGAGTGCACAGAAGAAGAACACCTTGAAAAACATGAACTTGAAGAAGTAAATAAAGAACAAGGTCAGTTATTGGAAACTCACAGCGGAGCTGTTACAGAGAAACCAATCAGACCTGAAAAAGACAAAACAGAATAAAAGGTAATCAAAGAAGACGAAGCAGTATTAAGCAGTGAAATTAACGAGATCTCTGAAGACGAAAACAAAGAAACAGTGCCAACAAAGAAAACAAGAAAAGGAGATCATTGGCCGAGTGTCATTAAAAGAGTAAAGTACCACATAACAACCAGAAGTGAAGATCCAGATCAAGTGAATGAAGTAACAAGCCAAACTGAACAAGAAAATAAAACTGCGAAAAGAAGAAGCAAAAGACTGAAACTTGTGAATAATAAATTCGAGGGTCCTGATTGGACTTATATCATCCTTGAAGATTTTGAAAGCTCAGAATCAAGTAACAGTGGTGGCGAAGGAACAAGTGCAGAATTGACGTACGAAGAAGAAACAAGACCACCCTGACTAAGCAAAAGAATAAGCTAAAGAAAAGAAGAAAAGATAAGAAGAGCAATCTTCCTTGTCGAAAAATGCCTGACAATAGAGTTGCTGGGAGACCAAAACAGAAATGTTGTAAAAGATGCTGTGCAATATGCATATGTAGTCTAGTAATGATGCTTATAGTATGGTTAGTCCTGATTGTAGCAGTTCCTTACCTTATGATAATAGATAAAAAGATTAATAATGAAACTAAAGGGAGGACAGCAAACATGAAGGGCAATAGAGTAGAACTAATGGCAGAAGATGAGGCAGAAATTCATCATGAAGTAGCTGACAACGACACTAGTTTAAACGTTTTCACAAAGTTATTGTTTCAATATGTAGACACCATGGAAGTTAGTAATTGTTATGTCTGTATGAAGTTACCTGAATCAGTAGCAGAAGGATTAACATATCATCACTTACCACTGACATATGGCATATCATGTAGTGTTTTGTCTAGTTTATTTTATAGAACAGGGAGACTTCAGTATTATTATTCAAACTTAGATGTGATATTTTCTGAGGTTCCGATTCGTAAGAGTATGAACCCAGTGCTTAGTAGTCAAGACGCACAGTTTATGGGAGAATTTTTCTTAACAATGAAATCAATAGACATAACACATGCACATAGACACAATCTAACATGTTCTTTACTTGAAGAAGAAAAGATATTTTTGAATTTAGTAGAAGATAGAAGACAAGATTTTCAAAAGAAAGCTTCTGAGCATAAGGCTCATTTACCACCTTGGGCTGAGAAAGAAAGGAGTTACACACCTGGCAAGGCTCAAGCTGCTATGGCTCTGGATTTCGTAAAGACAGGAAAAATTTGTCTTCATAGGTTAAAGACTGATTATAACAATGTTTTCATCGGTACAAGTGAATGTGAACACAATTTTTTAATCCTTGGAGGTTGGGGAATCAAAGGAGGAACAGATTCAGTTTTTCCTGGAATCTATTATGTGTGTGGGAATAAGGCTTACTTTAGGCTTCCTGCACGGTGGTATGGAAGTTGTTATTTTGGAATAGTATTTCCAAAGATATACCACGTAAAAAGAAACACTGAGAGCAATGAAAACAATAACGAATTAATACGTAGTAAAAGAGCTAGTTTTTCTGAAATTGTAGGTGATATATTTGGTGCATTGATACCTTCAGTGGGAATAATTCTGAACTCAAGGAAAATATGTAAATTGTCTACAGTAGTTGATTGTTTATCAACAGATACTGCATTAGGGTTTCTAATGATTAATGCAGAAATGGTTGCGATTAGATCTATGGTGATGCAAAATCGACTTGCTCTTGATATTATATTGGCAAAAGAGGGCGGAGTCTGTAAATTATTGAAGACGAAACATTGTTGCACTTATATTCCTGATAAGAGTGCAGAAATTGGAACGTATATACAGAATATAACTAAACTTGAGAAAGAACTTAAACCACTGAAAGTTGATAGTGTATGGGAAAGATTGACAAATAGTATCTCGTCAATTGGAACCTGGTTTGCTAATATAGGGAAAGGACTTATAGGTCAAATATTAGTACCCTTAGCAGGGATAGCAATAATAATATTGGTAGTAACAATATGGTGCAAATGCTGTAAAAAGAATGGAACATATAAGGTGACAGGAAGAGGAAAGAAACGAAAGGTAGATGAAATCGAACTTGAAGAGTGGAGAAGTGAATTATACAAGAAATTAAAAGGAGATTGTAAAAATAGAAAGTGGAAAGATGAGAATGAAGTAATTTGCTAGAAGTTGGCATCTGATTGAGGGTAGTGTTTTGATGGCTCAGAAACGCCATCAGAGAGGGGATTGATGGAGCAAGGTTTCATAAATGAAACTTGCTTGTATTCAATCCTCCTCACAGTATTAATTTATTAAACTTGTATTGTTAATACTAACCTTTGCATTCACGACACGACAGAAAAGGAAGCTTGCCTATGTGTTTTACTAATGAATAATGCTTGTTTGTAATTCAAAATGGCCGCTATGCGCGGGAAAGCTCAATGCGCATGTCGCAACCATATCACATGGTGTGACGTCTTTCTTTGCTTGGTGGGAAACTTCTGCTTCTGCGCAGTGTGCATTAAAATGGATGTTTAATGTTTTCACATGCTTCAGCTTGCTCTCATGTCATTACTAAATTGTCGTTTCCTAATGCTACTAACGCGGGTTAGAATATATAATTAAATGGGAATAGAATAGAAAAAGTGGGCATACAGTGAAACATTTTATTTTGTGATTTTAATATTTTCTTCTTGCACTTTTATTAGTTCGTAAACTTGGGCCTGGGTTGGTGATCTGAAACTCGAGAGACAAATGGTTCTGCGCATGTGTCCTGTGTGCCTGCCAAATGAAGTCAATATGGACGTCGTCCAAGGCCGCGACCCGATGGCCGAAGATGCTGTACTTTGGCTTTCCTGTTGCATATTGACACATTGTCTATGAAAATTGGTTTACATTTGTCATGAGACGGGTGGGAAATAAAGCGAATGTATTAATTTGAAGGGGTGGGAATGTAAAGACAATAGGCTTTACAATTTAGGCCAAATCGATATGGTGCGAGAATCCACCCCTGTCCCTGTCCAATCAGAAGTAGTGGCCCCATATTTTAGTAACATTAAGGGGAGGTACATGGGCGTAGAAGGGTATAATAGAATATAGCATTAGTTAATTAGTCAGAGCATGCGTTCACGAAGAACAGGCGTCCATGCTGCCAGAGCGCTCTTAGCTCCAGACTGCCAAGCTGATCGATTGCAGACCGAATTGCTGTCCAGAGAGAGGTCCTGAGAAGGGGGCGGCAGAGTCCATTAGAAGGAAGGCACTGGAGAATCGAGGAGAAGTCGAGTATCAGAGAGGGGAACGACGCAGGCGTCGTTGTACAGAGGTCACTGGTCCTGTCCTGATCCTGGAGGAGGTCTTTGCTCTTCATCCTTCCTGGGTCTTATTCTTTCAACTCCTTGGATAAGGGGTTTGGTTCTCGCACTTAGGTAAATATAATGCAACCTTTAGTTGCGCTGCTATCTCTATCCTCTCCTCTTCTTTAAACACCGTCATTGATTAGCAATAATCATTTCTATGCTCAATCTTGGGTATTGCGATTAAGTACCATGTGGCTCTGTATTTTACTCTGCTAAATCTTTAGATAAACATTTTAAAACTTCCTGACTCGGTGGTTATTTCAGGATTATGTACTATAATGAATGTCACTCATTTTAAATTTCCCAATTAGCAAAGGATTCATTGGTAAGTCATTACTCTTCATTCAGAAGGTAATTGGTAGCAGGGATTTTGATAAAGAGTAACAACTGATAAAATCCAGCGTACGTATTAGCGTAGTGTGAATGTATGGGCCCAAGTGAGTATCTGGTGTATGAATGTTGTTTGCTGATATCGCGCTGGATCACCAGCATCACAGAAAACGTTTGATAGGTGCAGATGGTTTGATAAGGGTTGCTCCCAGGTGCGGAGCCATCTCATGTATGCCCTGAATAGTAAGCCTAGGGACCCTGTTCTCGTGAAGAATAGCCGTATCCAGTATAAAAAGGAGCTGGCGAGGCACAATAATGATCTAAGGGATGTGGATAGGGAAAACCTGCTTGAAGCAAGTACCTTGAAAAGTAGCTCCAAATTTTGCGGTATAATTAACAGTCCCTTCTTGGCCCCAGAAACTGCAGCGTCTTTGGGCTCACATATCACCAAGGATTGTTGGGTTTCCAACTTCGAGAATTTTTATAAGAGCTTACCCCGATGCTGGTGGTGGAGAGGGCATGGTGGAAGGGATCTCAAACTAGTATTTCTCTCTTGGGGAAGTTAAGAAGGGCATAGCTGGTCTAACTAAGAGTAAGACCACAGATCCCGACGGAATCCCACTGGACATATACATAAACGAAGTTGAGATATGGGCCTCAGTCCTGACCACACTTGTCAATGTGGTGGTAAGGGGGGGACCCTGCAGCAATGGGCCTCTTCTATTATTGCCCCTGTCTTTAAAAAGGGGGACAGGGACAATCCCTTTTTTACAGGCCCATCTCGTTCCTTGGCTCCGTTGTGAAGGTAGTAGGACGAATGCTCTTGGACAGACTAGCGATGTGAATCGAGGAAATGGATACCCTATCAGAAGTGCAGTACGGCTTTCACTTACAGAGGTCAACAGTGGACCAGTGCTTGAACCGTTATGTGATCCTAGGTAAATATACCATTGCCTGCCCTGGCTCAATCCACTTAGCGTTTATGGATCTTTCCTCGGTGTTTGACTGAGTAAACCAAGAAAAATTATGGTGGATTGTGCTATCCATGGAGGTGGATCGGGACATTGTGCTCTTTTTAAGAGATCTCCACAGGAACACTACGGCCTTGGTACGATATTCAAAAGATCTTAAATGCTCATGAAGATTCGATATTAAAAGAGCAGTATGACAGGGCTGTGTCCTGGCTCCATTTTAATTTAATTTGTATGTTAACATACTGGAGCGGGCCACGATCGACACTAAAGCAGATTGTCCACATGTGAAGTCCCGGTGTTTACCGATGCTCTTATATGCGGACGATGCCGTTATCATGACCAAAACTGCCAGGGGATTACAGTCCTTACTGAATTCTTTTGCAAACTTCATGGAGGATCTAGATGTATCTGTTAATATAAAAATATCCTTTGTGATGGTGGTTGGCCCTTGTACTACTAAGTCAAGCAGGTTTAACATGGGGACTCATGTTCTCCTAAAGACAACAGTTTTTCTTATCTAGGTTTGCTGTTTGACTCTTTGTTGTGCTGGTGTCCCCTTGTGAGCAGGAAAAAAGTGGACTTCACATGGGCAAACGTGGCAGTGTTTAATTTTGCCTCAAGGCTAGACAGAAGACCTGTTAGTGCCTTACTACAGATCTATAGCACCAAATATATCTCTAAGGCAGTTTATGGGTGTGAGGTCTGGGGAAACGTCAATCAGGCTGAACTGCAGACAGTTGAAAACTCCTTCCTGAGACGTCTCTTGTGTGTCCCACATAGTGCCCCTACATTTTCTATGCACAAAGAATTGGCGTTGGCTCCATAACTGATGTTACGGTATTTCACCCCCTCTCCCTCTGGTTAGCTATTTGGACAAGGCCTGAGATCAAACTAAATAAGGAGATTGTAAAGGATTGTATATCCCTTGATCGGTCACATTATATCCCCTTGCTCAAATTTATTAAGGATACATTTCAAAGCCTAGGCAGAAGTGAGCTATTTAGCTTCCGTGAGGGAATAGTCAGGTCTGACCATAAATGGGCAAAAGAAAATTTCTTTCGGCTTAGATCCATTGTTAGAGAAGAGATTGCTCTACAGAAACCAAGGGGCAGATTTATAAGAAAGTGCTGCAGTGCGGCACCGCAAGCCCTTTGGCTGCGTCACGCTGCAGCACTTTCAGAGCACAGGAATGCAACATATTTACAATGATATGTTGCATTCCTGTGCTCTCCCCTGCGCTGGTGCACAAACAGCTGCCATGCGCCGGCGCAGGCACCCTTGCACCATGGTGCAAGGATGCCTGCGTCATGGGGAGATTGTTTTTGTGCAGGAAGGGGCACCTTCCTGCACGAAAACAATCACTACAAGCATTTTCCTCTTTCAATGCGTGCTGTAGAATGCAGCACGCATTGAAAGAGGAAAGAAACGAGGTGAAATGAAAACATTTCTCCTCGTTGGGCCTCGCTATGCCACCCCTAGGGTGGCGTAGCATACTGACGCATTTCCAGGTTTACGATTCCTCGTAAATCTGGAAATGTGTCTGTTTCCATGGATGTTGCGTGGGAACACCCACAGCACACCCATGGAATGCCCCTTCCACAAAAAAGTGCTGCGTGTAAAGGGGCCGTATTTACAAGGACAGGAAAAGCCACGCAGGGTGGCTTTTCCAGTCCTTGTAAATGTAGGGCAGAGAAATGCGCTGCCAGTACGTCACAAAAAGTGACGTACTGGCAGCGCAAGGGGCTTGTAAATCTGACCCCAAGTGCGCGCTCCCACTTTATGTTGAAATTCATCCTGACCATTGAGCCATATAAAGTTTAATTGCAAAAAGCAGATATGATCGCTTTTTGCTTTACACACAAAAATAACAAATGTTATCAGAAGGGTCAAAAGGAAATATTCAGTGGAGAGTACGTCCCCCGTGTTAGAACACTTAAGTCACATAAAGTACTCCCCTATTGCCTTATGCATATATAATCATAGATGGAACCATAATCAAATAACTATAGACCCTAAATGAAGACAACAGAGTACACCACCGGGTGGTGGGCAAGGAAGCAAATCCTTCTTGTTTTATATACCCTCACACACCCTAGTGGTGTCATGCTTCATCATCGGGTCACCCTGACGCCTAGAAGTCAGGGTTGGCTCAACCAATCTTTCAGGGAGCTCTTAAAAATATGTTTTTGGCCAGGGGGAATAAAGATTTAAAAATCTCAGAGAGATCCCGGTGTCCCTTTATTTTGGATCTCACTGAAATATTAAAAGAAAGTAAAATAGGGTCTTTGGGATATTATGGTCCTAGGACCCTAATGCCAACATGTTTCAGTCCATGAACAGCCCCCTATGGGTGCTGGACTTTCTTCAGGGCAAAGGTATGACACCCCGCTTTTTGCTTACCAGGTTTAGGCTGGATTTATCAGTGTAAAGAAACCTGAGGCAACTTTTGGTTATTAATATAGAACAAATTTCCCAAAATACAAATATGGCAGAATGAGAAAGGGCAACAAGACAAACATGCTAGAAAGAATGATATTTATTCAGATATCAAATAGAAATATAATAATAAATTCCAAAAGAAAGTGTCAATTCAATTATTTCACATGCACACTATATTTGCGTCTGCAATCACACTAATCTCATTCAACCTATAAAAGCAAGTACATAAGAAAAAATATTATTTGAAAGTTGCACCACAAAATCTGGTGCAACTAGACTTTAGATACAATGGTAACCCATATAAAAGACAAATTGTGGCTTAAAAGATGGTTATCTTCAATCATCTACGCGTGTTTCGGCACAGCAGTGCCTTCTTCAGGAAAGCCACTTAAAGAAAAAGGATGGTACTTGCAATTACACCAAAAATATGTGCCCTGCATAAATGTAATGCAATAAATAAAAGCAAGTTACAACCCAGTTTGTGTCACTCGGCCAACCAAAACTTAAGAATCATCCAGTGTAATACAAGTCATTAAACAAGAAATGGAAAGACAAAGAGAAAATGCAGAACATCCCAAGGTTGCTATAGATAGTAGTGCACCGAGGCGAGCCTAAGTCCCACTGAGTGAAAAAACACACACTAGCAGCAAATGGTGCTGCACAACTTATGAACATGAATAGGCTGGACGTATTGCACTTTTTGTTAGGATTTCCCTGGGGAGGGAAAAGGGGCCATTCACTTGCATCCTGTGACTGCGACAACATGTCTACACAGGACACCCTGCACTGCACAATACTTTGTCAATTTTATGAGGTTCCAAGGAAGGTGTATACTATCCCGCTGCTAAAATGCGTGAACCTTTCCCAAGTATGACCTGCCCTTCTGGACCTACAAATGTTATCAGAAGAAACTATTTTTAATGTGGTCTGCTTTTTGAAATTCGCTATGAGACTGAGAAAAAGCTGTGATTAACCATCCGATATGCCCGGCAGTGGCTGCTTTTCTCACAATCAGGGCACAATTTTATATGTCTTTTTATAACTTTTCATCTCCTTTAAGTATGTAAATTATGTCCGATGTTTTTACTATGTATGCATGTTCTCATTAATTTTATACCGCACATATTTGGTATATTTTTTAAAAAGATCTTTGTACCTGTTTTGCTTTTATGTAACCTGCTTTTATGGTTTTCTTTCAAAAACTGAATAAAACTTATATTGATTGATTGATTGACTACTACCATATGAGTATCTTGAACTGTAAATGTTTTAAATTATAACATAGTAGTCTAACAGAAATGCTAGTTTTGTCTGAAAACAATGATGGATTGACTTTGTGCTGTGTTTATTAAATACAATCAGATATCAATGTAGTAGTCTAATATTAATTTACCATCTACTATGAAGCCATCATAAGGGACTGTACTACCATATTGCTTTATTATATTGCAAATCTGTCTGAAAAGATGTATTTGCACCACAGGAGCAGGTACTGTTGGAGGGACAGATGCACCAAATGCTGGTGGAGATGCTGATGGAGCAGAAGAATTAGAAGGTGCTAATGGAGGGACAGATATGGCAGGTGGTGGTGGAGATGCTCATGAACCAGACAAAACCAAAGGTGTTGCATTAGCCGAAGAAGTGACTAGTGCTGATCTTCCTGCTTCAGCCACTTCTATTGCCTTTTAAAGGCTTCTTTCCGCACTCGCCAACCTGGTGTACTAATTTGCTTGCAAGAGTTTTCTCATTCCCGTGGTATGGAAGGAGTATTGTTTAATATTCCCACAGAAAATAACTTGGTTACATAGGTTTCACGTAACACGTTTGAAATTAACTTTTTTCTCACTAGATTGCAAAGAAAAGAAACTCCCATAGAATTAAGTCCTTCTATTTCTTCCTATGCGCCACCTGTTCTTAAAAACACATTTTAAAAAGCACACAAATTCAATGAAAAAAACAAAGGTTTAAGATCAGTTATTGTTAGGAAAATGTAATTTATTGGTTCTATACTATCCAACTTAAACTACTTAGAAATTCAAAAGATATAGTTAGAACTTTATAGTTAGAACTTACAGTTAAAATTTAAGCTCACCCCAAAGCTTACTATAACTCACACACCTCCATACAGAGTGTTGTGAATCTGCTATCTAAACTAAATTAACTATAACGTGCGCCTTTCCCGGTGCTACTTATACCCTATCATATTACATCACTCATAATATGTTATAGCATTCATAACAACACTCATGACTTCTCAAATGACATAATTTATGAGAGTGTGCATGGTGGAGGGCTGCGTTATAGTTAATTTTGTCTGGCTAGTGAGTTGTCAACACTCTGTATGGAGGTGTGTGAGTTATAGTAAGTCTTGGTGGGGTGCACGTTTGGGGTTGTTCCCAAACTTCTAAGGCAAACCACGCCTTGGAACGTCCACTTCCCTCCCCATCAGAGAAATATACTGCAGTGGATTTCTCTGCACTTCTGTTGAAGAAATCCACAGTAGTAAATGCATTTATGCCTGCCAGGACTCCCTTTGTGCGATTCCTGGCAGACTTATCGGAAAGATTGGACAGATCATTATGATGTCGCCAAATATGATACAGGAAAAAAATGAGAAACCCCCGGACGAATGCATTTCGCCTTCATCATAATGCAAGTGTTATTTAACAGGCAGAACCTAATAATGTACGATCAAACGTTATCGTTTTAATGCTGTTTTGGGGGCAGATGTTATGTGAGGTTCTTTTGGGCACTACAGAGGAGGTGAATCGTGATGAAAGTGAACTATTGAAACTACCTCACAGGATTTTACACATTACCTGTGATGACAAGCCAAATCCTCATGTTTGTCCTACCCTCCTGTTGAAAAGATATATTTACACATTAATGAATCACTGGCTCATGATTAGATGGAATATCAGCTATTAATACAAATACTTGCCCTTAGTTAAAGCTTTTGGGAAGCTTTTTTCTTGAGTCAGGAGCTCATAAGAGAACAACACACTGTACTAGTTATTACAACACACTGTTCAGATTGGATTGCTGAATCTGATCATCTTTTAATAAATTATTTTTACTGTTGATGTCCCTGTCCCAAATATAAACTGTCTCTGGATATTTATTTTTCTTTTTGGCAAACATAAAGCATTATTCTGCAGCACGTAGCATAGTAGTCATGCTGGAACAGTTAAAGCAAGGAAAAGTTAGTGTTATCCGAGAATCCGCCATATTTTATGCATGAGATAGCTGTATCGTGCAGCTCTACCATACCGTAACTTATCCAAGTCTTACCCTACTAAGGAATGACAAAAGCATATCTGGGAAACATCTGCCTTGGAAAAGAACACACAACTGCTTTCAGCATCAAAATCACTGATCTGCATGTCATCCACGCATATCACATTCTAATTTGGAATTATTTTACTGGCACTAAACTTAAATAACTTTCATAGGCAATGCAAAAAAATGCCTACGCAGTTTCTAAAATAATCTTGCCTATGTCTGATAATAGATAAAATAATTTGCAACAGAGAATTTGGTAGTAAATTGGTCGCTGGCGGTTTTTCAAGGGTTAGATAGCTTTGCTAAACCCTAGCTAAAACGAGAAATAATAAAGTTAAGCTTGAGGACAGTGTTTATGAACTGGGCGCTTCTGTACAAAGAGGGCTTCCATTTCGGCAGCCTTTAACGATATTTTATCATAAATAATTTGCAATGTCCTTTGCCAGCTACTCAAGCAGCAATTGAGTGATGTGTATATATATGTCTTGGTGTAATTTTGTAACCTTTATGTTATGCAACCCTGTGATGTCGTTTTATTTGTTTTGGGCATCATGATGCGCCCAGTGTTTTAATATTTTAATATCGTACTGATGCTTGTGTTCCTTCGGGGACAATATAGAACTCAGCTCACGTACTCTAGCTTTACTCTCCTGCTCCCCTCTCTCTCTTCCCCCCCTTTCTCTGGCATCCTTGCCATGTTTGATCCTTTAGCATCACGACTTCTTTTTCCATTACCCCTCACGTCTCCCCTTCCGCACCACTGTTCTTTTTCCTTGCTCACTGCTCTGTCACAAATGTGGTTTTTGTGTTTTGTACATATGAATGTTTGTTTGTGCACATATATTTATGTGTTTTATATTGATATTTACAGCCCTGAAGAAGTTCATTTTTATGAACGAAACGCGTTGGCTGGTATATTTGTATTTGGACACCTATGAAAATAAAGGATTGTTTAAGACAACTCTAACAAGACCATATGAACTATTGACTTATTTGACTAACAACCTTTTTAATATCGAGCGGTGCACCACTCCAAAAATGTAGGTTTATCCATTATCTGCATTGCAGTTAGCACCCAACGACGGCAGGTGCTGGAGTAGTTTGTGCACACTAAACTGGATTGACTGTTTAAACTAACACGAAGGGAACATAGCAGGGGAGTGCGGTCACAGCGTCCGCCGTTGCCCGTAACCGTACCTTATTACACATGAACCTAGCAGCAAATGTTGAAAATGAAAGTATTTGAAAATACGTGAGACATTTCAAGAAGATTGAAGGAGGGACATTTATCATTATATGTTAGAGCTTACTGATGCCTAGGTTCAGTGAATAATAGGACCATATCTGAAGTTGGTGTTGTTTGCGGGCTATTCTGAAAGTGCACTAGATGGGGTCTGAAGTACCATGCACTGTCTTAGATTGCATCGGACACACTCTCATCAGAGGTGCCCAGCACAGAGTGGGTCAGTGCACCCCATTACAAAAATGCACTCGTCAGAGCTCTGCGAGGATCGCAGAGAGTGCAGTTTTGAAAGGCAGACAGGCGATTTCTATCCTCCACATCGTCTTTTACTGCAAACAGTCTGACTTGACTTCCGAGAGCAGGCAGGCACCCCAGCTTGTGCCTGGGGGATGTCTGCTGTATATGATTGCTCCACGCTGTGGGACTGGCTGGGGGGTCCCTCGGATTCCCGCATATCCCTCAAAAGACACCCTCAGGGGGAGCACTGACCTGCATTAGCTCCTAGGTGGCGCACAGCATGTGTGACTTTTGGGAGGCTGTTTGCCCCCACGCCCATGATGAAAATATGCCATGGGCACAGGTTTTTCCCTCATCTGCATGAAGCCACACCCCCGTACACTCGCGGAAATACTTCCAACCTATGTGCAGGCACAAAAGATGCACTGTGCACATACTACTACAGAAGGGGCCTCCAAGATCTACCTATGAATCTATGGTTAGGGTTAGCTCCAGCTAGCTGCCAACATTTACTTTGTGTAAGAATGTCTTTTGCAACATGGAAGATGATTATTTCCCACGAAGTACAAGTCCATCCCCACTTCATCTTCCTCTGCTGCTCTTTGATTCGAGCCTGTCTGGATGGAATAGAGCAGTGCCCTGGAGCGCACGTGCATGCATGTAGGTCAGGGGTCCTGCATTGCCCTCTGGAGGAAAGGACTCACCAGACTCGTCCCTGAGGGGGAAGAGTCTGACAAAGCCTGATTTCTTGGGCTTTTGAATTGTGTGGTGCACAGGATTGTGATCAGCAGCAGCTGCTGTCCAGATCCCTGATTTGTGGATTATAAACTGGAGCTTCCCTTCAGGTCACTGAACATTGTTTGGACCTGGACCTCTGTGGACACTTTTATTGATGGGGCCTCTAGCGTGAAGCTCGGTGATGCCCGTTTCCTATCTGCTGATTTAGGCTTGAATGGCCTGCTGAAGTGCTTCCGGCCTGTCTTGGTGCTACTACTGACATGCCATGCATGGAAAATCCCAGCCAGCACAATGAGTCCAGATATTTGGACAGAGCACATCATATTCATCAAACCTCTCGTCACAGGCCATCGGAGACTGCGTAAAGAAACTAGTGCAGGTAAGCCATGTGGTGACTCTGGTGAGCACACTCCTTTTCTAAGCTGTCTGATATTAGTTTCTGCATTCTTGAGTTGACCCTTCTGTGTGTAGTGATCAAACACCTAGTTGACTAGCGAACTAATCAGCCCAGAGAGACCTGCATGGTCCCTGGCAAGCCCTTTGTGTCTTTGACCTTGTGCTCGTTGTTGTGTCAAACTGCTCTTCCCCCATTGCATCAAGGTTGATTCAAAGTGCATTACCCCTGCTAACAATATACCAAAAAGTTTGGAAACTTCCTTGTCCCAGTTTATGTACAATTGCATTCCAAGACACTACTCCATTTCTTTGCAGATACCAGATACATTGCAGCTTGTTTTTTTTTTTTTTTTTTTGCCTCTGCTTGTTTCTGGGATGAATTGGATATTTGAGACCCTCTAGAGTAACAAACATGAAATACAGTTACTATTTACGATGAATCATTGCATTCCCCTTTTGTTACAGTATCATGATTGAGTATAGTTGGCAAACATTACCTGTTTGTGAGCAGTGTTTAACCTTGTCGTACAGCACTGATTTGGGTCACTGTGACTTTGACTCTGGCGTGTTCTGTGGTTTGCGAACACTAGAACTTGCCAAACATTAGAATTTGACGAGCATTAGAGCTTTGTGAACCATATATTCTTAGCGTGGCCAGGGACCCCGTTCTCACTACTGTATTGTTGCATTAATATGGTTATTGTGTACTGAGTTCTATATATTGAGTTTTGTGTGTTTTCTAGTTTATGACCGACTGAACATTTTATACTGTTAATATATGTTATATGAAATTATAAAAGTGTTATCATACAATTTTAACTAGACATGACATTCGTTCACATCCTACTTGCAAACGTGACCCTTGTTGAACTGTACCTAAACGTGCTCTCTTCCATCTCACTTGAGCTAGGCCTTGACTGCTCAGCTATGCCAAGCCATGGAGTCAGGGACGTTTATTATGGCCAGCTTTCCACTTAAAATCTAGTACTCAGAGTACTGTTTACAGATGCATTCTCACTTTTGGAGTTCCATGTGGCATCTCCAGCTGTGTGACTGATAGACGAACACTGACATCAGGACAGTGAAGAAATTATAAGGGTTAGTTAACTCAAGATTCAGCTGGTCAATGGTGATGTCGAACTTGAGGTTGATGACCTGTGATTACCTAAAAAGCTACATATGGGAGAAGATATCTCCTGAGGGTGCAGCAGAGTACCTGGTCACTGAGTCCTCATAATGAGGTTCTACTTTGTTACTCACTAGGCACAGATGTCAAGTCAGGGCCGGCTTTAGCTCTGGTGGCGCCTGGTGCGACAATCATTTTTGGTGCCCCCACACACCATAACCACCTCCTCGGATTCTCTCACTATATCTGGGCAAAAGTGCCTCTCATCTCTCTCCAATCATAAGTTATTGGTAAACACAGTGCCTCCCCTCCCCCCGAGGTCAGCGCTCCCTCTACAGGTCGTCGCCCAGTGCGGCCACTCTGGTCGCACTGCCCTAAAGCCAGCCCTGTGTCAATTGCCATTTGAAGAGATTTCAGTGATGTGATACAAAGTAGCAGGACATTGCTTTGAGTCGGTTTTCCTTGATGGTGGATCTTGAAGATATGATATGCTACTTGTTGCTTGAGGAGTATATTATCCAGAATTAATCAAATATATTTGGGGGCATATTAGCAAGAAATGGCGATAACTATCGCTAATCTAGGTTAGCGATAGTTTTTCTATCGCTGTCGATCCCTGCAAGTTATCGCCCTGTTAGCGACGTATTAGCAACGTTTTGCTAACAGGCGATAGCTGCAGGGATCAGCGGCGAAAACCGTCGCTAACATTAACGCGACGGCGTTAATGGAACCGGCGATAGCGGGTGGAATCCAGCGATAAGCCCTTAGCGATAGAAAAGGCACGCTAACCCGCAATTTCTGACTTAGCCTATCTGGCCACCTCCAACATAAAAGATGCACCAAAAAAAAGGACTAATGCAGATTTGAGCAGCCAGGGCATAGTGCAGCACACACCAACAACCCCCTCAAGCCAGCCAACATCCCGGTTGACCAGGATGAGATCCTGGTCCCCACGCAGGACCTGCGTCTGGTTCCTGGATCCCTCGCTGGACCTGCGTCTGGTTCCTGGATCCCTCGCTGAAGCTGCGTCTGGTTCCTGGGTCCCTCGCTGGACATGCGTCTGGTTCCTGGATCCCTCGCTGGAGCTGCGTCTGGTTCCTGGATCCCTCGCTGGACCTGCGTCTGGTTCCTCCATCCCTTGCTGGACCTGCGTCTGGTTTCTGGATCCCTCGCTGGACCTGCATCTGGTTCCCGGATCCCTCTCTGGACCTGCGTCTGGTTCCTGCATCCCTTGCTGGACCTGCGTCTGGTTCCTGGATCCCTCACTGGACCTGCGTCTGGTTCCTGGATCCCTCGCTGGAGCTGCGTCTGGTTCCTGGATCCCTCGCTGGAGCTGCGTCTAGTTCCTGGATCCCTCACTGGACCTGCGTCTGTGGCCTGGAGTGGGATGTGGAGTAGATGTGGAGTCGATGAACCGTGGCGAGAGACATTGCTGTGCGACGATCACCTGTACCTAGTGGTGAAGTCTGGCAGGTCGCATGGTGACACGTTGCTGACCTGTGTGAGAAGCCCGCCTTGCGCACCTTGGTGCAGTCAATGGTAAAGGTGATCCTGCGCACCAATGTAGTGATGTCCGCTTTGCATACTATGATCCACCACTACACCGGGGTGCACGGAGGGGATTACCAACGGTGGGTGCCGTCTCCCTGCATCACAGGACGGATGATGTTGGGCTGGCCGGACGTCCTGGAGGGTGAGGCCCCTGTGCAACACCGAACGTGTGTGGACTGAGCGCTGCACCTACACGCCTAAGGGAGCCCTGCTGCATCAACTGCATCGGGCGGTCCACCAGCCGACTACGCGGTGACTGCTGTACCCAGCCCAGTGAAAGCACACCTGTCTCAGGCTCCTGCTGGTTGAGTCACAGATGTGGAGAGAGTTCAGTGGATTGTGCCACGGGGTCAATGTCCAGGTAAGGAGAAGGTGGGACGTGTAGCGCAGGAGGGCCGGGGGGGAGTCACTCATACCTATCACACGTAGATGACGCACCCCCAGTGGCGGGTCTACCGCTATATTGGAAGAGCGTTGCCCCACCACCTCAAGCAGTGCAGAAGAGGAACAATCATCACATCATGATAACCCAATCAACAATCACTCAGGGGAATTGTAAGCGTGCCACACACCTGTGAGGGTCGCAAGGCACTGAGGGGTGGGGGTCTGCAGATCTGTAAGCCGAAGAGCCAGGTCTTGAGGGTCTTCCTGAAGGTGTTCAGGGAGGGGGACCTCTGATGTCTGCCGGTAGCTTGTTCCAGGTATTGGATGCAATGTGGGAGAAGGATCTCCCGCCTGCTCTGGTTGCGTTTCGGACAGTGCGAGGTTGGAAGATCGGATGTCTCATTTGTGTACGTGGAAGTTGATTCTGTTGTTGAGGTATTTGGTTACATTGTTGTGTAGGCATTCGGAGGCGTGAGTGATGATTTTGAAGGTGACTCTTATCTCCACTGGGAGACACTGGAGTCTACGTAGGTGTCGGATGATGTGTTAGTGCTGGGGGATGCCGAGGACGAGTCTGGCGGCGTTGTACTGTAATGTTGGTAGTTTGCGGAGTATGGACTTGTAAATGGCGGCGTAGAGTGCGTTTCCAATGTCCAGTCTGCTGGTGATGAGTGCATGGGTGACTGTCTTCCTTGACTCTGGGGGTATCCATTTGAAGGTCTTGTGGAGGATGTGGAGGGTGTTGAAGCAGCTGGAGGTGACGGCGTAGACCTGTCTGTTCATGGTGAGGGATGGGTCGAGTACGATGTTGAGGTTTCTGGCGTGGTCCGAGGGGGTAGGTGGGCTTCCGAGGGCAAAGGCCAACAGGTGTTGTCCCATGCTGAAGGTGTGGTTCCAAGGACAAGGACTCCTGTCTTCCCGGGGTTGAGCTCCAGGCAGCTGTTGGTCATCCAGACTGCGACGTCCTGCATTTCGTTCTGGAAGTTGAGTCTGGCGATGGTGGTCTTTTTGGTGAGGGGGAGGATGAGCTATGTGTCATCAGCGTAGGACACGATGTTGAGGCCGTGTTGTTGGACATTGGCGTCGAGGGTGCCATGTAGATGTTGAAGACGGTCGGGCTCAGAGATGAACCCTCTGGGACTCTGCAGGTGATTTACATGTGAATGGAGAGGAAGGTTGGATGTCTGATCCTTTGGCTTCTTCTGGGGAGGAATAATCGGATCCAGTCGAGGCCTGTTTCTTGTATGCCGGCGTCGTGTAGTCCTGCGACTAGTGTGTGGTGGGAGACGGTGTTGAAGGCCGCTGAAAGGACGAGTATGATGAGGGCTGCGGAGTGGCCTTGGTCCAGGAGTGTGCGGATGTCGTCTGTGGCGGCCAGTAGGACGGCTTTGTTGCTGTGGTTGATTTGCAATCCGGATTGGGACGGGTAGAGGATGGCGTTGTCATCAATGAATCGTGTCACTTCCCTGTTGACTGTTTACTCTACAACTTTGCAACTTTGGCTGCGAAGGGGAGGAGCGAGATGGGCCGGTAGTTCTTGAGGTCGGTGGGATCAGCTGTGGTCTTCTTGAGAAGGGGCCAGACTTCTTCACGCTTTCAGTCGTCTGGTAGGTGCCTGTCTTGAAGGTGGTGTTGATGGTGCATTGCAGTTCGTGTGTGATGGCAGCCGCAGCTCTGTGCTAGATGTGGGAGGGCATGGGTTGGTGAGGGCCCACAAGTGCATTGCTCTCATGGTTGAGGCTGTGTCTTCGGCTGTGACTGGCGTCCAGGTGGAGATGGTGGGCTGGCTGGTGTGTCCGGGGCCCGGGGTGTCTGTAGACGAGGGTTCCTCAGAGTGTGGAGTTGTGGCTGGTCTGGATCTGGAAGTGCAGGTGTCTGGCGGAGGGGAAAGTTCCGCTGGGGGTGGTGAGGCGGAGGGTGCTCTTGTGTGCAATGGCGAGGCACCCTCCCGGGTGGTTGGTGCAGCCCTTCCTCTGGATCTTGTATACATCCGGGATGGCGGACTTGATGTCGGAGGCAGAAGAGGCGTTGGTCCAGATCTCCGTGACGAAAGGGGATGTCGGGCGAGAGAGAGTTGAGTAGGTTCCAGATTTCCACGGCATGTATGTGCACGGAGCGCCCGTTGAGGGGGATGCATCCTAGGCTGTAGCCGGTGCTGGTGTCAGCTGTGTTGGAGTCCGGGGTGGTGGTTAAGCTCCGGAAGCAGTGGAGGCAGGAGAACTGGCCGTGGGTCGTGTTTGCCAAGGCCTGTTGTCAGTCTCTGACTTTCCCGGGTTTGAGTGCATGGAGGGTGGCTGTGCCGTAGCAGTGGGTGGCCCGTGATCCAGGCTTACTGGCGCTGGTCGCGGTTGGGTTGCAGACGTGCGCAGACGGGCTTGTCTTAGGTGCGCCTTCTGCGTGCCAGCAGCGCCTGTCCACTGCGCAATTGCGCAGCGTCCACCATTAAGTAGGGGAGGGTGGAGGAACGATCAGCTGGGAGGCAGGAATGTGCGAGGACAGGGGCGCGGGGCCGCAGGGGCAGCAGCGGCGGGAAGCGTGTAGTGCGGGCTCAGAGAAGCCAATGAAACAGTTGAAAAAGGGACAAACAAGGGATAAATAACGGATGTAATCATGCTATGTATCCTCAGGGGTTGGGCGGGTGGGTAGGACTGCTCCAAACACGGAGCAGGGAATGTGCGGATTGGCATGCACACTCACGTGTGCAATGACTGTTTGGTCGGCTCACTCAGGCCGCCCAATGCAGACATGCGCACTTCTCTGTAAGCAATGCAGGCTGCATTGCAGCCTGCATGGAGAACATGCCCACCCCCCCGGCCCCTGGCTGCATGACTTGTCCTGTTGCCAAATTACAATACTACCTCCGCATCGCAGCGTTGTGAATGACTCATGCGAGGGAGCCTGGCTGCCTACTTCCTTTTCCTGGAAGCTAACGCAGTAGAGCAGGAGCTACATAGACACGGGACACGGCTTAGAGGTGAAACTTCCCTCAATCAAATCCTTAACTACACATGCTCACACACACATCCCCGCAGCCACACACCATCCAATGTTCATTACGGGGTTTACCACCTCACAGCTGTCCAGACACCCCCCTCCGCACTTCTCAATGGTGGCCGCTGTGCGCCCATGCACAGCGGGCGTACCACTCGCGTGCTAAAGGCACATACGTAGTTGTGATGCATGCCATGACATCGCATTCCATTCTAATACATACTAATACTAGGCACATTGCAACAGTAGAGTAGGTGTTGCATAGCTGAGACATGATGATCACTGTTCCCACTACAGTCAGTGCGACCCAAGAATAACCTTTGCACTACAGACCCAACCGTGAACCCTGGAATTCATTTCTGAACCCCCAGAAGACACCCAAAAGATCACATTTGAGACAAATGCACCCCCCAAATTTCTCTTTATTTTGGCACAAAACACACAGGATTTAGAAATTTGACCCCAAAAAATACACACAAAAATTCGAAAATTTACCCCAAAAAACACCCCATTTTTCATATTTTACCCCATAAAACACCCCATTTTTCATATTTCACCCCAAAAAACATACCATTTTTCATATTTTACCCCATAAAACACCCCATTTTTTATATTTTACCCCATAAACAGCCCATTTTCATATTTAACATCCAATACCCATGCACACCTGAAAAAGTTGAAATTACCCCATTACTGACCTCACAATGCGTTGTATTCAAATGCGATGTTAAGGCACCTGCGTTGTCAGAGTTGCGTTGTTAACGATGTACTGCCTGCATTGTAATGGTCGTCTCCCATGCCAAAGGCAACCCATAGGCTACGCCGTTTGCATCCGTCTGCCCCTGGACCGCGCTCACCACCAAGGACACTCCACGGATACGACGCCAGCAGCCTCCTCGCCATCAACCCTGGACACCACCTCGCCTGGCAGGACAAACCTCTGCTCCGGACCAGACATCGCCATCACCATCAGCCAAGGCTGCAGTATCACCTGCAAGGAGCTCCCCAACCATCAGGGAGGAGGCATTGCCATCACCTACAGAAGCACACTCCGACTGAACATGCACTCTAATGACACAAGGGTGACCATGGACCACGTCAACTCCAAGATCCGGACCAGGCACAGGTGCATCCTCTGTGGCACCCTCATGTGCAGGGCCCCCGGGCCATGGCCCACCATTCTCCAATACCATTTTAGACCTCATTGCACCCCAGGATCTCCCATCCACCAACGACATCCTACTTGGTGACCTCAAGTTCCACCTGGAGAACCCCAGTGACCAGGACACCACCCCCTCATGGGGAAGGTCCCCTACATCAGACGCAAGCAGCAAGTCACCGCAACAAGCCACATTGCAGGACACACGGTCGAGCACGTCACCTCCGCCAGCGTGAACTTCAAGTGCAGCCACAACACTGGACTTTCCTGGACCGACCATCATTGGTAACATCACGTCTTCACCTTGCCCACCGGACGCCACTGCCATCTTTGCACCCCCTCGCAGCTGGATCAAGGCCACCGAAGAACATCTCGTCAACTCCCTCCGCACCAACACTCCACCAATGCTTCCATACGATGACACCGCAGCGCCCAACCACCACCGATGTATCTCCTACTGCGTCGACATTCGGGCACCCCTCATGAACAGCACTGCGTCAGTACCTTTCGCCTGCCTGATGGCAGGCGTGAGGGTGAGGCAGTGCCACAGGGATAGGCTGGCCCCATGCATTGCTGGAGTTGTGTCATGGTTGTGACACAACTGCAGCAATGCATGACTTTAGCGCAGACAGATACGTCAGGATTCCTGACATATCTGTCATTACTTGCGTCATGGAGCACTGTACAGTGAGTACAGCGCATCCATGCTGTTGCCAGGAGGGCGTAATGAGAAGTGTTGCAACGCTGTCTTGTCGCAGCGCAGAATCACTTTTCATGACTGGGGCCCAGGAATGCGCACTATCTTATTGATGGTGCACATTCCTGCACTGTATTTTTGTCGCAGGGCAGCGCTGCAACATTGCTTGCAGCGCTGTCCAGCACCAAAACACATGCCTGGATGTGGGCCCAAGACTTATTCCCATTTTTAAGACGAGCTATTTTCTGGTCTTAAGTTCCTGCAGCTAACGGGCCTTAGCCGACTTTTTTTGTCGCTTCGCGGGTCCGGCCTATCCTTGCTAATAAGGCGAAGTGCGATTAGCGGGAGTTTTTGCTGGATTTAGAGACGGAACGTCTACCTTGCATGTCATTAGTGATAAATATCGCTGGCATGCAAGGTGATAGAAAAAACGGGTGCTATCGCCGGAAAGCTGTCGCTAACGCCTGTTAGCGACAGCTTTCTAATAGGGCGATAAAAATATCGCCACTTTAGCGTCAAAAAAAGTGGCGATGAGCCCTTGATAATATGCCCCTTGTTGTTTTATAGTTGTTTGAAGTTTCCTGTGGCACTGAATATGTTTTCTAATTTACATCACTCTAGTATGCCAGCAAAGCACAGGGCTTAGGGTTCTACCTTTGAACACATCTCAACAGTGCAGCCTCGCTTTCAAACCTGGCAAGTGGAAGCGGAATTTCCTGAGAGTTCAAGTTTCTGTCACATAATTAAGTTCTGTTGATTTGCATTGAGAAAAAGCTATATATGTCTATATCAATAGCTATCTATCCATACATATACATTATATATATTATCAAAATCCTTCTGCTCGAAATAACGAAGGTGGGGCACTCAATGCTTCCAAGTGGTTTTATTCACGGGTCAGTCCACAACACAACAACGGTCTCTCTCGGGGAGTGTTTCGGCAGTCGCCACAGGGTTGTTATAGTTAGGTCCACGTTTTCAAAGAAAATGCATTTTTTGTGTTGCTAATAACTTTGGCTTCGTATGACTAACCTCCCCGAAACTTTCTAAAAAAGTGCTACTTTTTGTCTACTTTGCACATGGAAAGTTTCCGAGTGATCTGTCAAGTGGGGACCGAGAAAAAAGGGGGTTCCAAAACAAGTTTTCCCCATTTATTTTTCCATAGGAATTTTAGACACAGCTGTAGCCTATATCTAGGGACGCAGAGCCTCTGCGGATCCTGACAGATCGCAAGCTGAGATCTGATTAGCAGCCATCTTAGGACTCAGTCCGAGTCCTAAAAAAAGTTTAAAAAAAGACATAAGGGGGCAGGATAGAGATACCTTGACCCCCTGGGTCAGATAGACCCTACCAAGGGCCAAAAATGTTTTTTTCTTTTTACATTTTGCCGCAAATTCACAGAGGATCCACAATCCAGCAGCAACATTTTAAAAAAAGCCAGGAGCTCCCACGCTTGCTTTTTAAAAAAAATTGGGGTGGGGCAGGGCCCAGGGGGACGAGGCATTTATTTTTTAGGGACGGGGAACCTGTGGCCCCCCTCCCCAGGTCAATTTCAGCCCCATAGACCCCATCCACAGTGCCCAATGTATTTTTCAGGGGGAGGGGGCACACAGCCCCCTCTCTGGGCTGCTTTTGGACCAGGGGACCCCATCCCATGGGGCCTGACATTTTAAGGGGAGGTGAGCTTCCTTGCCTCCCTCCCCAAGCCTCGAAGGGCCACGAGGACCCTACCCTCAGAGGCCGCTAACCTTTCTAAAATGGAGGGGGCCGTGCAGCTGCCCTCCCTGACTCAATATGAGCCTTGGCGATCCCATCCCCCATAACCAGCTCAATAGCAATGTCCCAGGGAGTCCACCCGCAGGACATAGTGTTTTCCCTGCCCACAGGGGTGCGGGCAAGGAAGCCTCTGTTTGCTCCCACTTGGCTGGAGCATTTTCAAAACTCCTTCCATGCAGGAGCAAACACAAAGTCTGCTCCCAGTGGGAGGGAGCTTTGAAAATGCTCCCGCCAGCTGGGGACAGACTTTTGATCTATTTCACTGCTCGCACTGATGCAGGCAGGGAAACAGATCAAAATATTGCTCCAACCCGGATGGAGCAGCATTAGTTGCTGCTCCCGCTGGGCAGGAGCAATGCCAGTTCCTGCTCCATGCAGGAAGCCGGCTGGGGCCGCGGGGGCTGGCGGGCTCCCCTGCGGCCTCCAATGAGTATATGGTGGGCACCCACCTTTAAGTAATGAGGGCCCTGGGGGATGGAATCCCCAGGGCCAATAATGGCTCGGGAAGGGGGCCTCGCAACCACCTCCCCTTTACTTTTTTTAATGGCCCTGTGGGATGGGGTCCCCAGGACCTAACAAGCCTCAGGGAGGGGGGCCATGTGGCCCCGTCCCCTTTAATTTAAAAACAAAGCCCTGGGGAGATGGGGTTCCCAGGGCTTAACAAGGCTCAGGGAGGGGGGCCATATGGCCCCCTCTCCTTTAAATAAAAATACAGCCCTAGCGGATGGGGTTTCCAGGACTTAATAAGGCCTGGGGAGGGGGTCCACATTGCCCCCCTCTCCTTTAATTAAAAACACAGCCATGGGGAATCGGGTCCCCAGGGCCTAATAAGGCTAGTGGAGGGGGTCAACATTGCCCCCCTTCCCCATAATTAAAAAAATGACCTGAGAGAGGGGGTCCCCAGGGCCTAATAAGGGCCAGGAAAGGGGGCCACACGGTCCCCCACACCTTAATAAAAAAAGGCTTTAGGGGGATAGATTACCAGTGCCTATTAAGGCTCAGGGACGGGGGCCATGCAGCCCCCTCCCCTTTCAAATAAATAAGGCCTTGGGGGATGGGGTTCACAGGGCCTAATGAGGCTCCGGAAGGGGGACCAAACTGCCCCCCTCCCCTTTAATATATATATTTTCCTGGGGAGAATGGGGTCCCTAGGGCATATTAGGCTTGGGGAGGAGGGTCCATGCGGTCACCCTGCCCTTTAAAAAACAAAAGGCCATGGGGGATGGGGTCCCCAGGTCCAGGGCCTGTGGCCAACGCTGTAGAAGACCAAAGTTTGTGTGCAGTGGGGTGTTGGATTTAAGTATGGTAATTAAACATAACTTTCGTTAAAATAAAATTAGAGAAATAAAACAAAGGTTGAAGTAAAGTTATAGTTAGGTGTAATGTTCAGTAACAACGTAATATTTTAAACTCTAAAAACCACTGAAATTCATCAGTTATAGTTATCTCAAGTAACTATAACGTGTGCCCTAAGGTAACTATAACTCGCACCCTGACCATGCACTGCTAAATACCCCACATATTACATCACTGATGACATCATTGATATCACTGCAACATTTGCAATTAAATTATTGATGAGAAAACTGTGAATGAATGGGCAGTGAGTTGTTATATTTGGTTGTAAGACTTTATGACATGTGTTTTATTTTTAACAATGTGATGCCTTTAAGGCTGACTGGGAATGAAGATCCTGAGCTGAATAAAATGAAAGGTGGTATTGAAACCTGATTGTGGATCAAGAAGTCTGGGGGAGGAAAACTGAACTGTGTGGTTGAGAGGACATAATATCAGCAGAAGTGTGCTGTGAAGTCAACTAGTCTTGCTGATTTTTTTCTGGGGGTGGGGAGCAGGCAGGATAGCAAAATAACTTACAGTTTTCAAGCCATAGAGTCTTTACTTTGTAAATTATGGTGCTATGCATGGAGGATTAGAAAGAACATTTCTCTTCCAATAAATGTGAACCTTTCCCAAAAATGACTGTTCTCTCTGTGCCCATATAACACTGTTCTTCCAAAGGATCTTGCTTCTCCTATTGGGATTGTTGGAACTAAAAATGTGCTCTACTTATACTACTAGAATTTTGGCTACTCCAATTGGTCCTTACAGGGCTCACCTTGGGGTCTACGGATTAAAGCTTGTGGTGCAGAGGACTGGTACAACTCTTGTGTAGAAGACAACATTGCATTCATGGGGTGCAGGGCAATTTTTGGGAGAAAAAATAAGTTAGCAAGATATCACAACAGAAGGAATGAGCCACAGCAACCTCACCAGAGGAAGGTGCATACTAGTTTAAAATCAGTATGGAATTAGGACACTTGTATGATGGAGTCAGTTTTCCCTTTAGGACAATCAAACAGTATAGATACAGTTGTCCTGGAAAGATAAAATGTGGTCAATAAAACAGACACTGGTCGTGATCTTGGATGAAGACGCTGAAGTTCTGGAAAGAAGATAGAGCTCTAAGGTCCATTGGGTAACTGTGAAGTAATGGGAGAGGAACCATGAGTTGAGTAGGAAGGGTTCATGTGTTCTTACTCAGTAGCTTGTGCACAATAAAATATATAGTTTGCATACACAGGTATATTCTGCCATTGATTTAGTCAGGACGACTGTTATATTTTGGCTATAGCCTCTATTAGTACACAAAACAAGCACAGGAAGAGAAGCAGGAAATTACTGATGACTTTAACTCAGGCATTGAAAACAAGGGTGCATAATATTTAATGCTGACTCTTGCCACATGCTAGAACTAATGATACACATCAATTGTATTATTTGGTAACCATTCTTTAAACAGGGTAAATATCTTGATATTAATCAATTATGCATGGTTTGAAATCAATTTGTTAAACTTTGGCTTATGCAGGACTTTATACATTAACATCAAATTACATAGAGAGCTACCTTGAGTGAACCTGTTCATAACCTTCCCAGAAAATAAAGAGACCATCAGGTGAGCAATGCTAGATGGTAATGCTTACCCTCTGGCCAACCTCAAGTCAGTCCAAAATCCACATCCAATGTCAATTTACAACCATTTTAAAACCACAAAAGATACCATATTTTTGTTTATCATGTTTTATAGTCAGTATTTCACAAATATAACCTTGCAAATCCGCTAACATAAGTGTCAGTGTTGAATTGCTTTTCTGCACAGGCAATGGCTAATGCACATGGATAAGAGGACACAGAGGGCTAGATGGGAGTTGACTTTCTTTAGTACATTATAGCAACACTTACTATCCTTTCCCTGGGCATGCCCTCCCCTATGCTAGGCCATTTTGGTAAATATTGCAAATTGCATGAAAATCTAGCCGCTTCTTATGCAGACAGATTGGTCACGGCCATCTTGGAACATTATTTTTAAGATTTTACAAAATGCATGAAAAGATGACTACAGCATATACATGACCATCTTTGAATGAAATTTGCTTATTTTAGCAAAACCTCTTCAAAGATGGATTCTGTTGTGGGGTGAGCATTCATGAAAGCCCATTTTTAATAGGATTTGTTTAAATAAATCAAATCCATGGACACGCATAAATGGACAACTTGGAAAGGTCACAAAACAATTTCAAGATAACCACCAATCGATAACACAGTGCACAAGAAAGGCAGTTAATAAAAAAGGGACACTGGGGTGCAAGCACATGGTTCAGAGAGGGAGATGGTGAAGAGGTAGAGCAAAGAGATAGAGGGACACAAAATAGTACCTCTGACACACTGCAAAACAAGGTCTGGCACCAGCAGTGGAAGGATACCTCATCCAATCAGAACACTGTGAGACCTAAATAATCCTGGGTGGGACAGAGAAATGAATGTGAGGAAAGCCTTTGAATGAGCTGCAGGGAAGTGAGTGAGACAACAAAGCCATACAGTCATGAGCAAGAGGTTGACAAAAAGCTCATTCCAACTGTACATATGTATATAGTATTTCTATAATGCAAATGTAGCCACAAGCAGCTGGTTGCTGTACATGGTCAAAGGCAAACTTAAATTTGGGGATTAAAAGTAGAGGCAGCTAAGTTGTAGATGATTAATGCACTATGATGCAGTGTTCTTCAAAGATGTGAATCTTCAAATCTTTCCTAAAATTGGAGCAGCATTGAAGTGGTCCTAATGGATACAGGGATGCTGTTCCATATCCTGGGTGCACAGTTGGAAAAGGCCTGCTGTCTTTTTTTCGCTTTCTAGAACTTCAATCTGGGTTGGCCAGGGGGGGGCGTGGTTTGGCCATGGAAGACAATGACCGCCTGAGTTGCGAGCTCCGCCGGGAGAGGAGCCTTTGATGTAAGCGACACGCTTACCTGCAACGCAAAGGCTGGACTTTCGACAAATTCTGCTTCATGGAGACCTGCAGAGACGTTCCGTGTGCATTCCGAGGCTGTGCGACGCCTGAAATGGTTTCCTTCGTTGCGTCAAAATCCTGAGGTGAGCATGACGTCAGCTGGCCCTCATCACTTCAGGAATCCCTGGTCCTCACATGCGTGTAAGCCGAGGTTCCCCTAACTGTCTCCGCCCCTCTCAGCGCGCTTCCCCTACGTGACTGAATCTCCGGGCGGAGTCATGAGAAAAACGAGTACATTCCACTAAAGAGTGCTCCAACGATATGAATAGTTACATGGCAACCCTGCAAAGAGGAAAATAAAATAAAAATGAGGCAAATTCTAACTAAATAATGCAATATTAAAAATATGTGGGTAAATTTTACTGCCAAAATTTAATCTTTATTGTGCATTATTAAACCATTTAAAGAGGTCATATTCTGAGGAAAACGCGAGGTAAACTTACCCTTAATACTTTAAGAACCTCCAATCTTCAAATGCACGGAAACCAACGCTTTGGTGAATAACTGTGTTTCTCAGAATCCCCCATCCTACGTACAATTCGACTTCTAAATGCAACTTTGAAGATAGTTCATATATCTATATGAATACAGAAAGGGTGATTATGAAAGCTGTGTTGCAGTTCTAACTCACTGTGTATCAAATGAAGTGAGGTGAAAACATTCGCTTAGTGAAATGTGATCTTTTCTAAGCATATTTTATTGCCTAATATAACGTTTAAGCACATCAAACTTTACAAACTACCTAGCATTTGTAACATAGGAAAAGGTATAATACCCAGCGAAGTCGCTAGAATTAATAGTCAGTCTTGACTCCTGCCAATAACGCTTTCTGAAGTTTTACCCTTTATGATAATAATTTTCACCGAAATACACCCTACAATTTAGAGCACATAACAGAAGTGCATTTTGGAGAAGTACTACAGAGGTCTAAAATACATCCCTACGCACTGTTGTGGGATTGATCTTAATGTCAAACAATAAGCGTGGAAGTAATTCCTCTACACCACTCCTATTTGCTGAAGTCCTTAAACAATAAAGCAAGATGCCTGGGAAAGGATCTGCTCCTTCATCAAAAGAGTCGGCTCAGAGTGCTAACACTTCTACACAAGGTGATACACTGAACCATATCTTACAGGAAATTTCCACGGTCAGTGGACGTCTAGAGGGCATGGATGCTAATATATCATCCTTAACAGCTGAAACCAAAGCTATCGGTGCAGAATTAGCGGGTTTTCATACAAAAACTGATGAATTAGATCTGAGATTAACAACAGTGGAGAGTCATCTTGACGCAGTGCAATACAAGGACCAAGAGCTCTTATTTCTTCGCAGTAAGTTAGTTGACTTGGAAGATCGTAGTAGGAGGGATAACATTCGCTTCTTTGGATTTTCGGAAAACATTGAAAGTCAAAACGCTAGACTATTTTTTTGTGACGTTCTTCCGAAATTAACTGACATTACCTTTGACCCTCCATTAGAAATACAAAGAGCTCTCCGCATAGGTCCTCCACGGAAGGATAATACAGCTCTGCCAAGACCGCTCTTCGCATGCTTCTTTTTTTTTCTTTAATAA